>JAYDZE010329377.1:0-18134 GCA_034509125.1 Monilaria moniliformis | reverse complement strand
TTGGCTGACATTCGATCAGAGACTTTTGCAATGCATTTCTCTATGAACATCCGGACATCAGGATCCTTTACTTTTACAAGTGACCTAGGCTTGATTCCCTTCAACAAGCAGAAAAATGATTAAAGGTCAGTTGTATGAGGCAAGAAAGATGAAGTTAATATGAACATTATTCAGCTTTCCTCTACATACATCAGAAACTAGGATATTCAATTACATATCTAGAAATATTTAACCTGCTCTTTCAACTGTCAAAGTTTAAGAGGTAATATTAATAAATAAAATCTGTAGCAGCTAAAAACAAAAATGATCATTTGTAGAGAATATTATTTCTAAGAATTACCAGAATAAGATAGACAAATCATCTACATATTATACACACATTGGTAGATTTCACAGCCAACCAAACTCAAAGGGATTCTACCAATAATGCAGCATTTGAGAGGATACAAGCACACTGGATCATATCTTATAAATGTAGGCAGTAAATTGAAAGTGCATAATAAATCCCTTTGTCTCTTCACCACCAGCTTTTTATGATTCTCGTCTCTTCCTGTGTCATGGTAAGTTATCTAAAGTTTCCAATCGCTTTTTGGGAGATAACTATGTCATTCTTATGCACTCTAGAGAAAGCTGTTTTCAGAAAAACAGAAATTAATGAATAACTTACTGAAGTTACTTTCTTATATATCTGTGCAGCATTGGTACATTCGATATATGGATACTCAAGGGTGACTAGCTCCAGCAAGCACATACCAAAGGCATATATATCAACGAGCTCATTATAATCCTCCTCGTAAAGTTCCGGTGCCATAAACTCCGGTGTACCTAGAATAACATTAAGCTCCAATAAGAAAAAGTAATTCATGAAAAGAGAGATAACATTTTCAAACCTTACCAATTACACTGTGAGCAGCATGAGCCTGCTCAAGAATAGCAGCCAACCCCAGATCGCCAATTTTCACCTCTCCTTGATTTCCATTCACAAAAATGTTATCGCACTTCAGGTCACGATGAATAACTGGAGGATCATGACCGTGAAGATACAGAAGCCCCACTAGGATTTGTCTGGACCAGTTCTTCAAGGCCCTTACATCAACATGCTTATGTTTCCTCCTATACCTATACAAACAGCCAGACATATAAGCAAACTCCTTTGGAAATTTTACTGGTCCATAAATTCATCTCGACAAAGCAAATAAACCAAGAAACACCAGTAAAAATATTGACATACTGTCGTAGATTCCCAGATGTGAAAATTTCAGTAATGAAGTTGATATGCCCGTTCTTGGTATCAACCCATGAGTTGTAGAATTTGATAATATTTTTATGCTTAAGGGTCTTAAGCAAGTGAACTTCAGAATACAACCGCTCCAAATCCACCGAGTGTCGCAAGATATCAGAGACGTTAACCTGATTCCATGCCACCTCAATTCCTTCCAATTCATCAAATGCTTTATAACTATATTGCAAGCATCAAAATTAAGGCTTCACACAGAACAATATTGTGTTCAAATACTGTAAATTGCATAAAATTGTAGCAAAAACTGAAAATAAATGACAAAATTAATCAGAAGAGGATACACTTTTTTGAAAGATCCTTTGCCAAGCACCTCCTTATACTGCAAAAAAACTCATCACAAATAATAACCTAACTTAGTAACCCCAAAACTTGCGAAATCATGCAAAATAACGAAATCAAGCACAAATCGCAAAACGAAAACTCCTTCACGAATTTCTAATAACAACAAAACAAATGCAACGTAAACTACAATAACTCAAAACAATCAACCAAAAAATAAATCAGTTAAAACTGTAGAATTGTACGAACCCGACCGTAGCGACCGGATGGATCAACCTCAACGAATTCCGGTTCGGTGTCACATTCGTCAGGGTCAGACTCCGACGCCGAATCTTGTACCATTCTCTCACTCAATCCGATAACAGGATTCCCCCAAATAACCGAACAAAGCAAATTCAGAAACAAAACCTACTCAGATTTCAGATCTACGGATCAAAATCTGCGCGGTTGCGGCGAAATTCAACTAATCCTAATCGAATAAAAACAACACATGCAGCCTTAGTTGCGCCCGTGAATTATCTTTTTCCAAAAACAAAAATTATAGCTATATTATCGTACATGTATATCAAATTTGCTGAGAATTCGAATCGCAAAAATGAAAAAGGCTCCACGGATTATGCAAACGTCTTCGTTCCTTTCATCGCAATGTCATATGATGATTATGGGATCGGTCGGAGAGAATCAGCTTAATAACTGGTTCGAGCTGGAGAATTTTCCCTTCCTTTATTTATATTTTTAAATATATTTTTTATTTATTGTTTAAAGTTAGTCTTTATTTATTTGACTGGCGAATTATTCTAAAAATAAACATATCAAATCGTCAGATAATATCACTATAATATAAAAAAAGTTTCTTATTTACACTCGCAGCAACTCAAATTCCCGACCTATTGGTTGGATGTATAAAACCTTAACATTATATTACATTATTGAATTTTTAGTTAACGTAACTACCCCGCGGTAATTAGGGAATGGATAATAATAGTATTTCCAATTTCAATTTTAAAAAGAAATATGCTTAATCTTTCCTTGTTAAAAATTATTTTATTTTCATAAATTGGAATAAAATATTCCCCTATGAATTCATTAATGATTTACACCCCATCCGATTTCTTTTCGAAATTTTGACGGAAATTTTAGACGAGTTTACGAAAGTAGACAAAAAAAAAATCGAAATTAATTTTAAAAAGCATATAGTATTGCATTATATTATAAAATTATTTCAAATTATTTCAGAAATCTTAGTCCATAATGTTAAATAATAACGTAACAGAGGTTACTTGGCGGGGAGCCTGTGGCAACCAACCCCAAGTCAAGTGTATACATAAATTAATATATTATAGGAAATTAATATTACAAAATTCAAATTATATTATATCACTATCATTTCAAGATTTGTCAATTTAATATTATAATATAACATAATATTTAGGTGCCACTTGGAGATGGGAGCCCGTGCATGGCACTCGTCGTTGATATTAAAAATTCAAAATGTATAACACATCACCATAATTTTGAGATTTGTCATAAAAAACTATATTATAAAATTATTTCATAATTATTTTTTAATTATAGTGAATAGTGTGTTAAATAATACTCCCGTTGGTCAATTATGTGTCACTTGTGACCACTTGACAAAAGAAGCTCGTGAGTGCTTGACGTTCATATGTTAATTATATGTGTAGTGCATAAATATATAGAAATCGTAGAAAAAAAGGGTATTATAATTTTGATGTAATTCATATTAAAATTTGAATCAAATATCATCTCAAATAAATTGAATAAAACTAACACTATAATATTTTTAATTTAAAAAATAACAATAATTTACCTAAAAATGGTAAATAGAATATTGTAATATATTAGAAGCTGATAAATATCACTATACGAAAGACTAAAAATTGACATTTGATATCTCTACTTCAAGTTTGATTCTAAAATATCAATTTTTTAAAAATTTATTCAAGTTTTGTAAAATAATTAAAGAGCTAGAAAAAATAAAACAAACACGATAATACGAAAGAAAGAAAATATATTTTCATTTTCTTTTTATAGAAAGAATTGATTTTAAGTGTTACCCTTTTGAGAAAAGAATATTAGATAATTTCAAGCCTGAAATTAATATTCCACAAAGAGAACTATCCAGAAATATACCAAATACAAATTCTACAAACTGCGATAAATCTCCAGGTACATGGTATTTAACTTTAGACAACGCAATCAAAAATTCAACCTAGCAATATCAAGAAATGCCTGTTCAAACATATCTTCAAAAATCAACCAAACTCGTGAACAATCTTTTTTTTTTTTTCAAGAAATCTTGAAGCCAATACCAAATTCACAGATCAAAGATTAATGTTCCAAAAGAAACATCATCAAAAAAGGTCTCAGTATTTTTCGAATCATTGAAGAAAAGAACATGAACGCGCTATAAGATGCTATTAGAGGCATCAAGAACAAATCTCAAAAATCAGCAGCCTCTAGAACAGATAAGATTCTATTTCTAGCACTCATCAACGACAGTCTGCGAACATTTCTATGAATGGAAGAACAAAAGAAAAATATGACAGCTCATGTATGATGCAGCACATTTGAAACACTCGATAATGAATGACAACTACACAAGTTTGGCACTTATGCTGTTGGTGATTCCATAAGTTTCATTGAGTCTGGTATCAAAGTGACTGTCGAAAATGTTGCTAGCTAGCTAAGCATTCCACTCCTCTTTCCCTCTCTTTCTCTCTCCATAAACATTGGTTCACCATATGTTGACTACCAACAACCAGTGTATATATAACTTTTATTAGTTTTTAAAATCCTTCTGCTCAAAAGTGTGCCCACCATCAGCACATAGTCATGACTTTTCCCTATCCACTATCCAAAGAAGGAATTTAATGCTTCCTAAGTGGATTCATTTTATCTCTAAGATAATAAAGCTTGGCCCTCCTCACTCTCTTCTTGTCCAACACTGTTATCTCCTTTATGTTTGGAGAATACCTGTCATTTTCCAACTCAATTAGTAACAACCATTTTTTCAAGTGGCAAGTAGAAATAGATAAGGTAACAAATAACAATCACATATGCTCGAGTCAGAAAGTCTGTTATATGTATTTGACATGTTTCTGAGAGTTAATGTGCCACATTTTCTAACATTAAATGAATTTCAAATAAAGCCGCAAACTCATATAAGGAAAAGGAGCAAGCAGCAATGTGAAGGTGGTGCAAACAGGGAACAGAGGACCTTAGCTTATTTGAGGATCTATTCCTAGATGGACTGCAAAACTCAAAGGCATTTGAGCCAATATGGCTTCAATAATTCCAATAAATAGAGTGGAGTTCATATAATTTGGACAATGTCCTCAGAGAAAGGCCATGACCATATACAATTCAAGGTGTAGCGATTCTAGCGAATATATAATGCACTTTAGCTATAATTTATGGCTTAGTTTTAAGAATGAGGGACATATTGGGAAACACAATGACCGACAATTGAATAAACCAACACTAAAATATGAGCTAAAATGCATTAAAATATGCCAACACACACAGAAAAGAGGTATGGGTTTCAATATACAATATAGATTGCACTCTTATATTACTCAAGCTGGAAGGAATACTCACAGAGGGAAGAGATTTTCAATACCAACACCTCCTACAAGCCTTCTAATTCTGAAAGTAGTATTTAAACCAGCATTGCGCATAGCTATAACAATTCCTTTTATAATTGAAACACGCCTCTTATTCTCTGGTACTACCTGTTATAGAAAAACCATGGCAGTTCGAATAATAAGAATCTTGGAAATTAAAATACAATAAAGTTGGCATTATGTAGCAACAGAAACAAATCATCCAAGGAATCTTGATTTTCCAGGAAAGAATCAGTACCACTTTCAGCTGGATGATGTAACCAGGCTTGATCACTGGTATCTCTCTGCTTGATTTAACTTCCTCAACTGCTTCTTTATCGATTATCTGCAGTAAGCTTGAAGAAAGCAAAAAACACTCAGAATTCAATGAGAATACCCAGCTATATCATCAAGAAAGTAGATGAAATTAGAAGGGAAGGCACATGCCTGCATTATATGCCTTGCAGTTTTATCAAGCCTCTTAAATTTAATGCGTGGAGGCAGTTCAGAAGCAGCAGAAACATTCTCAGGAGTAGATCCCGAAGTTGAAAAATTCCTAGTTGGCAAATTTAATATTGAAGAAGCTGACTGATTTCCAGAGCTTAGGCCTCTGTAAGATGGCAACATTGAATCTATACTATAACTTTCAGAGGACGCCGGTGAGATAACTTTAGCGCCAAATTCTTTATTCTGAACCACAAAAATAGTACCTTAGCATGGACTAAAAAAGAAAAAACCTATCAACAATGAGACGAGAAGAAAATGAAACTAGTATACAGTGCTAAGAAGAGAACATCATAAATCTTCTCTCAGGAAACAATTAGACAAGCTAGAAGAACTAAATTACAAGCTCCAACGCAATCTACACTAGCAGAATTAGACAGATCATACTAATTAAGCAGAGCTTGAAAGCTAAGTTCAAGAAGTCCCACAAGATTATAATAAACAAACACATGATCTTATAAAGCTCTAATGAACCATACAAACATTATATATACCATCAGAATCATTTTTAAGGCATACAATTCATATTGAACATCAAACAATTCGCAACTCCGGAAATGCACCTAACACAAAGAACTCCCAAAACCCCTAACATTTCAGGCAACCATATGTAAAAATCTCACTCACTAACTAACTAGTGAACCTCGACTTTCAAAATGAGGACTATATACAGCTTATATATATTTCATAGGCTCATCAACTAAAGGTTTCAGCATAAGATCCGCATTTCCAATCCAAGCAATCAGCAAGCATCGGAAAGGGATAAACAAAATCACTCTACCAAAAGAAATGCTGCGCCCGAACAAGCACGCTCAGAACTGAAACCCGAGCACCGATTCATCGGGCATCGCGAATATCTCGATTCAATAGACGCGACTTTGCTCAGCTCAACATTTTTCAGCGAATTGATGGTTTGCTTCGTAACCAGCCGAAATTTACCATATAGCGATTGCATTTCGAATCCTCCGATAAAAAAAAACCTGAAGTTAATGAGGAAAAGGGGGGAAAGTAGAGTCTATTTTGCAATTCGTAGCAATGATTAATACACAAATTGGGGGGAAATATCCCAAAATTAGGTAACCTGTTGAATGAGGATGGATTCAAGAGCTGAATGATAAACCCTAGTTAGGCAGCGAGTGGAGGTTTTTGATTACAGAATAGAGATTTGAATAATGGCCCTTGAGGTTTTCTGAAATTTCTAAACTACCCCTGAGGTTTTATTATTTTCTTTGTCAAAAGAAAAAAATGAACATTCTATTGTTTTCAATTTGGATAATTTTGGGATTTAATTAATTTTTTTATAACAGTTTTCAAATAATTTTGTTGCATTTTTTGCGAATAAGGCATATCTCAAGTGGTAAGGCTGAGACACCCATATATTCTACTTGGTAAAAAGTTTTGTCGTCCCGTCGTCATGCGATGTAATGCTTTAATTGTAATGATCTAAACTACTAATTTAAAAATAAATCGTTCCATCTTAAGGACTTCAATAAATTGATTAGATTTTTCTGTTTTCATTTATTGAGTAGGAACATAATTGATCCAAGTTGGTTGAGATATCGTTCGAAGTTGAATATATGGTTGGGGTATTATTTAACTTGTTGAAAATAGAAGATAAATTAATTTTTTTGCATATGATGTATTTTTAAAATCAGATTATTTGGTCCTTTTTTTGTGGCCTTTTACAGCAATTGGCCATAATTTTAGGGGATTAAATGTTGTGTCACATAAGAGATATAAGATTTAAAAAAAAAAACAAATTATTTCTGAATCCTTTGCATTTTAGTGAACTCAATTGAAATATTTAAAATATGTTGTATTTCATGAATCAATCATCCTCATTTTATCCTTTTTCGCAATTATTATTTGATAAGATTGCTGCTTATAATTTGGGCCCATTTAGATAGTTATTAAACGGGCTTCAGCGATTGGCCAAGAAAATTGGTAACTTGCTAAAAGTTGCGACTTTGAAATTAAAATTAAAAATATTAAAATTTCCCCCGCCAACCATATTGGGTTGCCGGATTTTCGGTTTGGGTTGTATTTTTTTGGGCTAAAAGTTCTCAACACTAATCTTAAATTATCGAGTTTCGGGCTAAAAAAAAATTATAATTTTTTAATTAATATATTAAAATTGATAATTATATAAGTCTAAAAAATAAATACATCTATAAATGAATGTTATTTCAACTCAAAACTAATACATAATCCATAGAGAAGTAGAACATGTATTTTTCATAAATGATTATCATTTTTTAATTCTGAATCTAAACATTTTATATTAAATGTTACAGTAAAATATAAAAAAGTGAAATGATGAATATAACTTCCGAATCAATCAAAATGCATTTCTGCGTACATTTGGAAAAAAAAATCTTATTATACTAATTTTCAAAAGTTTGAAAATTTTAAAATAATGAAGTTTGTAAATTAAATAATGAAAACTCGCTAATTTTCGGGTGAACCCTATGAGCCTCAAGCTATCTTCAGGCCAACCCTGTCGGGGTTGCGGGTTATTTAGTTTATGGTCATTCGGATTGAGATTTTTTTTTTCGGGTTATAATTTTTCAGCCCTAGCCATGTCGGATTATCTGATTAATCGGGTCAACCCATAAGTTTCGGGCTAAATTGACATCCCTACATGTAAAAAGTTCGAGCTCTATCAAATTGATATAGGTTGAGAGCGATTTATTTTATTTTATTAAAATGAGACATTTCATACAATTCATTTACATAACAATATTACAATTGGTAACGCCACACACACGCTATTTGTAACATCACACATATAAGTAATATTTCATAGTATATACTAAATGTACATCGTTGTGTGATCGAGTAAATGATAATTATTATATTTAATGAAATTCATAAATCATGTGATGCTAAGGAGAAATTCAAATGGGGTAAAATAGCTCATAAATATTATAGGATTCCATTTTGATGCAAGAGTGGAAATGAGTGGATGTTTCTTCATTAATAGTACATATTATGTGTTGAAATTCATTTCATTTCATATTGATGAAAGCATAAGTCAAGAGTAGGAATAGGTCGAATCAATATGGCTTGAATATTTCCTAAATTGTCAATGTTTCTACCTGCACATGATAATATAAATTAATTCTAATTATATAATTTTTATATTTAATATATTAAATAATATTGGGGATGGATCCAACAATTACGAAAATGGAACTATGGATCGTTCCGGTTTTGATGGGCACTAGCAATCTGAAACACAAATAACGTTAAAACCCTTCTAGAAGCATTAGTGGGGGTGTCGATGCAAGAGCCTCTGACGCTTACCTTAGTGAATAATTCAAATAATCGAATATAAAAACGATAAATGAAATTGTACAGTAATTAAAATATAACAAAAAAATAAGATAATTCAACCGATCAGGTTGACAGAATTAGTGCGAATTGAGAGTATGGAGGCAAAAAAAAAATGAGCGGGGAGAAAATGCGTAAAGATTGGGTCAAGATGGGTGAAGAAGGAAATTTGAAGAATGAAAGAGAAAACGTTATAAAATGTGTCAGACCAAAGGAAAGAGAAAGAAGGATATATACATCCTAAAAAAGTTTGGAAATATTTTAGAAAGAATTTTTTTTTTTAAAAGTGACTTAAATATAATTTTTCCGACTTTAGAGACCGCAAATTTACAACCCCTATTTCCCGAACCTAATTTAAAGTTCATTCTTTCCTTTTTATCCAAAGTGATAACCATTTTAGTATGTTGGTGAAATGAATCAAACCCTCTATGAAAGAGGAGCCAAAAGACTGGTCCAACTATTATTTATGCAATGTATGGCATTGGAAAGAGGGTTGTTGATAAGACCTTTGACACTGATTTTTCACCTTTTAATAATATGTGTAATAATAATTACCATCCACAACCAAAACACAGCTTCAACTCCATTCAATGAATGTCACCGGCCAATTTTCTGACTATGAGTTGGACTAGTATTTAATTTAACCAAATTTGACCAGTTAGCATCCAATTAATACTCACGCAGAGGAGACGTTTACTCTGAACACAGACGAGAAAACAACTCCCTCCGCACACAGGCGAGGCAATTACACTACCATAAGGTGAGACAACTATAGCGCATGCAGACGAGACAACTACAGCGCATGCAGACGAGACAACTGCAGTCTTGCCACTTGAGCTATGTCTCATTAATTTTTATTTATTTATTATTATTATTATTAAACAATGATACAGAGACATGGCTGATTAGCTCAGTCAATGTATTTTATACAACAGCAGTGTTGATTTTAATGCATCATTAACAAAACCTAGTTGATGGCATTTAATGTTGAGTTCCTTGGATTCTTGTTTGAGAATAAAACCCTTATTTTCTGCTAGCTAGATAAATATATGCAAAATAGTGTTTATGAATATTAAAATAATCTTGGTATAGAGCTATCTAACAATGCACTTACAAGAATAAAATAAAATTACAAAATTAAACAAAAAAATCCACATTATTTTTGGAGAAGATTGAATTTCTCTAGACCAGATCTGGACTTGCCAGCTCTTAGATAACAGAGTGAAGCCACAACCTTAGATTCCCATCCCACATCTCCATATTTTTGAAGAGAATGTAAAGATTTTGCACATGCCAATCAACTATCTTTTGGTATTTCTCAATACTGAAATAGGTAGAAAAACACACAGTCACATACTAATAAAAAAAGAGAAAGTTGTTACCCAACTTAGAGTATATGATTCATCCTTAAAATAAGGTGATCATTTTATCCAATCAAGAAAGGTGGGACTTTTTAGATAAACTAACATGGATATAGTGGTTGAAAGATTGATAATTTGCACTAAACAATCCTACATTTGATTTTTTCTTATTTCAAAACAATCAAGTGAAAGTTTAGATACTTGATAAAATTTGAGTAAGAAAAATAAAGAGTGATGCTAAATGGCCACGTTATGACTGTCCACACGTGGGTTTTTTTGAAAAAATCAGATCGATTCAGTTAAAATTGGTTCACCTAATGAAATTAAATTTATAATTTCTCTCTAAAATTGATGAAAAAATAACTATTATATAAATAAATATTAATGTATCATTATTTTTTCAAATACATTAATTATTTTATTCTTGTGTTGATGGCTAGGATGTGACTTGAAAAATAAAAGCCCATATGGGAAAGCCAACTCTTGGGATAGAAAATTTGACTGTCCTTTTTCTTCTCTTTCATTCATGTGCTGTGATCTTTTTCTAGGAGTCAAATCAGTGAATTGTAGGAATCAATGACACAAATCTGGTGAAGTAGAAGAGATTTTCACTTCTTTTTAACTCTCAACAGAATCAAGCCAACCTTGGATTCAGAAAAGTTGGTCAGGTCAAAAATCAGTATAAAATTTTGACATGAAACCCAGAGCAACATTAATTATTAAAAAAAATATAAATAATAAACAAATAAATTATAAATGTGAGTAATTGCCAGGTAAGAAAAGCATCCCTATAATTGTATATTATATGGATTGATTGAATCTTGATTCTTTACTCTCTGTCACTATTTATCTGCCACTTCAAACTCATTGCCATTATTTCTTATGTTTTTTCATCAATGCTGCCAAGAAAAGCTTCTGGCAGCATCTATGACTCATTTTCTCATTTAGTCTCCCCTTCTCTCTCCCTCTCTTATCTATCCACTCTAAAATCCACACTCCCATCAATCCAATTGGACACACATTTCTGATTCTTTCTCAAGAAACCAATAAAAATCCAATCTTTTTTTCTGGGTGTGTGAGAGATTTCTGATTCATTCCTAGAAAACCAATAAAAATCCAATCTTTTATTCCTGAGAGATGTTGCAGGAGCAAATCGGAATTCCAGCTTGCTTCTCATCGGGGGAGAAAACGAGCGACGTCTCTTCATCTATCACAAGATCAGGCCAGAATGTTTTCATGTCGGTTTATCGCACCAAATTAGCCGATCAGTGCCGCTTGATCACAGTCACATGGTGCAAGAATCTGCTCCTCCACGGCCTCTCCATCTCCGTCGAAGGTGGAGACGGAAAGAGAGACAAAGACAAAGACAAAGACAGCCAGCCCACCTGCAAAATCGAGCTCAAGCCATGGTATTTCTGGCGAAAACAGGGCTCCAAACGCTTCGCCGTCGACGGCAAAGCCGTCGAGGTTTTCTGGGATCTCAAGGTGGCTCGATTCAACGGCGAAACGGAGCCGATTTCTGATTACTATGTCGCAGTCGTCTGCGACGACGAAGTCGTGCTGCTGCTCGGAAATTTGAGGAAGGAGGCGTTTAGGAAGACCGGTTGCAGGCCCTCTTTGATCGACCCAATTTTGATCTCGAGGAAAGAACACATTTTTGGGAAGAGGAAATTTGCCACAAGGCTTAAATTTCACGAAAAAGGGAGTTTGCACGAGATTTCAATTGAGTGCAAAAACAGAGGAGGCTGCAGCGGCGGTGGAGGAGGAGTAGAGCCGGAGATGGAGATTCGCATTGATGGGCATTTGGTGATACACGTGAAGCATCTGCAGTGGAAGTTTAGAGGTAATGAATCGGTTCATCTTAACAAGGCAAGAATTGAGGTTTATTGGGATGTTCATGATTGGTTGTTTAGTCCTGGCTTAAGGCATGCTCTGTTTATTTTCAAGCCTACTCTGTTATCTGCTGCTTCTTCTTCGATGTTTTCGAAGTCGTCGCCGTCGTCGCCATTGTCGTCCGCCACGGGGAGCTCGGAGTCGGCGGAGGGGCCGACGGCCAGCGGGTCGCCGGATTTTTGCCTCTTCCTCTATGCATGGAAAGTGGAGTGAGAAAGGAAATGCCAAAAGAAAAGCATAATTTGGGCCAAGAATTATGTGACAATGATGTTAATGGGCCAAAAGGTTAGGAGCAAGATTGGGTTGGGTTGAGAGAGGGGGAGGGGAGAGAGAGGAACAGAGCACATGGGAGAGAGAGGGGGCCCTCCTTCTATTGAGGTTGGGAGTTAGTTTTACAGCTGGTTTCTTGAAAATTAGTGGCATGATTGAAGAAGACAGATTGGATAACATAGATACCCAATAATCTCCCATCTAGAGGCATCCCATGTTTGGAATTTCTATTTAATTTTTTTTTATAATTTTTTCCGAAGCTTGTTTCTTGATCTGGCCTTGATAAGTGAGCAGAAAAGTATATGTAGTGTTTAAATTTTTACAAAATAGATATATATTGAGGAAGTTTGCAGTTATTATATATTGTACTTGTGCTTGTGGTTGGCACAACAATGACCTATTTGTAACTTGTTTTTTAATTAAAACGTGATGAATGAATACCATTAAAAGTCCGTGAAAGGTTTCAAGTTCCCTCGTAAGCGATCTTTAAATTTGATGTTGCAATTACCAAAAAACAAGTCGGCTCTTTTAATAAATTGAAGTCAACTATGTGTTCAATTTAGCTTGATTTTGAAGACGTTAGCGGGCATGTGGCCAGTTTAATAAATTGAAGGTAACTATATGTTCAATGTAGCTCGATTTAGAAGGTGTTGGCGGGTATATGTCGATTTTTTAGTTGGATCGAATTACTTAATAAATTGTGGTGTAATTAAAAATACTAATTCTTGATGTTACCTAAAGATTTGCAATAACTTGGACAGCTGAGAGAGAGCAGTGATGAACTTATCTGAAAGACATGCAGACAACTCATTTCTTATGTTACTTTCTGATGCAATAACAATAAAAATATTCAAGAAAACATAGAACACTCCAAACAAGTATGGAGAGTCCAATTATAGAGCCTCAATGCACTCGACAAACTCCACATTCTTGGGACTACTTTGAACCGAAGCCAAATAATTTAGCGAAGAAGTTTCTACTCTTTCCACCGTTGGCCTCGTTTGTCTTTGCTGGTTCGTTGATCGGCTTCTGGACAGGAGATGGAGTAGGTTTGCCTGAAATGAAAGAGCTAAAATCAGCCAACTTTCTTGGTATAACAAAGTTAGTTACAAACTATGACTTGATTCACCTGAAACAGGTGAGACTTTCTTCATTCTTGTGTCATTTGTTGCATCCCTTTTCTTATGATCATCACTTTGTGCAGTCAATGTGTTGGGGCAGATCTTCTCCGAGGTGGTTCTACGCTCCGTTGGTGCTTCATTTTCCCAATCAACTGCAGAACAAAACAAGACATCGTTTGAGGTTGTTTGACACTCTTATCCTATTTGCAAGAATCACATACTTTCACTCGGAGGTTTCCCATAAGTCCGACACAGAACTTTATAGAAATCTGCTTCTCGGTGATCTTGCATCACTGCAACAAAAGGTGACCAACGTTGGTCATTACTCATCAAGAATCACTTAAATTGATCAAGTGAAAATGAGGAAAGGAAATTTAAACAATTACATTGATCAAAAAGGGTATTCCTGGAGTTGGGTGCAGAGGCAACTGATAGCAACTGAACTGCCTCTGCATCTCTAGTCATAGACAGTTTGGGAGAAGGGCTCAAGTTTTGTGTGTCCAACAAAATACCTGCCATCTGATGCACAAATTTCCATCATTTTCTTGCAAAATAATCCTAATCTTGGGAAATTGCAAGAACTTTCTTACAAGAAGCTTCTTCAACATCGGTGTCTGAAGGAGGTCATATGCATCCTCACAGTAGTTATCAGTAAGAACAGTACACCCCGATCCCACCTAGACACCAAAAAACCCTGGAAAATTCTCAATTTTGATCAATATAAGATATGAATTCTCTTACATGAAACTAACCTCGCCATTAGTTTTAAGGATGTCTTCTCCAATTACTAGAATGCTCAACTGCATCTCCATCATCATAGTCTCCAAGTCGACCTGATTGATTACAAATTTGTGATCATAGAATTCACCAAGATAGAGCTAGGTTGATGCAGATTCTTCTACCTCATTGGAGAAGAGCAGAGAAGAAGCATCAAGTCCAGCATGGTGAAATAGCCAAGCTGCTTGACGCTGCTTCCACATTTTCCCTCTCCTCATGTTCATAACCGGCACAACAAACTCGACAAAGTTGTCGTTTCGCGCTCCCTCTTGCCTGTTAGAGCGGTTTTTGTTTTCCAGTAGCCACGCGTAGCATGTTGCTGCAACCATTGAACTTGTACCTGGAGATCAATGGGAAAAAAATGTGATCATTTTAGCAACAAATTGAAGAAAAAAGAAATAAATGTTTATAAAAAACTCAACTGTTCGAGGGTCCAGAAAGCACAATCTTGGCCTTGCCATTGATCTCTCCGTTCATAAGCATCTCAATTTTCAGTTTTTGCTCTTTCAAGAAGCTATTGAAATCTTGATCTTTCGGGGCGTTGTTTGGTTCTTGATACTTTGAAAGTCCCTTTTTTATCTGCCCGTTGTCTGAATTGTCGTTTCTGCAGGTGGATGAGGATACGAATCTCCGGTGGGCCGACTCCACTAGGTTCCGGGGCGGCGAGAGGACGCCGGCGTCTGGCATTGAGCACGTGCTAGATGACACCGACCTCCGGTGGGCCGACTCGACAAGGTTTTTTGGCGGGGAAAGCAGTTGTTGGTTGTCCGAGATTGTGTTTGAAGGGGTATTTTTGAAAGTTCGTTTGGGGATGGAACTGGCGGGAGGGTTAGTTGGGGGGGTTGTGATTGGGTGCGACAGCGGTGATCTGGGATTGGTTTGGAACCGGGTTCTGCGGTGGAATGATTGGCGGGGAGGGAGGGGTGGGGCCCCCAGGTTGCTGGTGGGACTGGGTGGTGTGGGGTCGGGTGAGATGGTGGGGTCGGGGTTGGTATTGGGGATTTTGAGGTTGTTGGAAATCCACTTTTGGATTTCGGATGCAGGGGATGATGGCTCCGAACCGGGTTGCAGATGATCCAAATTGGATTCGGATCTGTTTTGGGTATGGTTTGCTGCTGTTCTTGATAGGATTTCCCCACTGATTCCTTGGACTGCCCTATGCCTGTTATTTTATGTGTGACAAAATTTCATGAAATATATATTTTTATCTTGATTTTTGACTCTGTAAAATGATTAAAAATGATAATATCTATTACTCTATTAGATAAACAATGAAATTTACTATGTGACCACATGTTAAGATTTAACAATATGTAACTTAAGAACTAACTTGCGCCAGATTTTCAATGTATTCGAATATAAATTTATCATAAAAGTCTCGAATTCAAATTTCACCGATTACCTTCTAGCAGATCTAGAAAAGGGATCTCTTCTATCAATAGATGAAGTCGAAGCTTGCCTTGCGACGAGGCAAACCTCGGAGAGGAGACGAGTCGCGAAGGCGACTCACCTTCTCTTGAAGGAGAGGAGGCCACCATCCTCTTAGCCTCCTCCAACCACTCTTGAGTCTGCCTGCTGCTCACACTCCTCGTGCTCGAATCAAAATCATCGTCGCGGCGGTCGCACACGGCTCGCTCTCGGCCTCCGTTGAGGTTGTAACCTTTCTTCTCATCATCGCCATTCGTTGTACCAAAAAACATGTCGTTCATTAAATCGGTTAAATCAGACATTTGATTTGTAGCTTGCCTTGTTTGAACCAATTTCCTTTGAAGGCTGATCGGCGACCGCCCTTCGCTTGGCAGGCGGCGATCGAACCTCCGGTTTGTGGCTTCCATTTTCATCATGGTGGCGGTGGGAGAGAGGGGTTGAAATTTCAAGAAAAAATGGCATAATTTGCGTACTTGTTGAGAGTTGATGAACATGACTATATATTGATACAAATGCCGGCCTTTAGGTTTGTTTTTTAGTGTGTGTAAGTGTGTGTACTCGGCCTTGTGAAGGTGGCTATTGGCATTTTAGGCTGCATTTCTTAGTAATAAGTGGGATGTTTATAATTGAGGACTACTTTCAAGAAACAAACAAATATATATATTATATATGGATGTATTCATTTCCGAACACATCTTTATTTTTGAACTAAGACTATTTTATAACTGTGCGATATATTGATCTAACCGTATATTATTGCGCCATGTGTCATTAAATATTATATTATTTTAATCAAGAAATGCTTTAAAGTGATTTTATATCTACTGTTATATGAAAACAGAAAAATTAGAAATCAAATTTTATCCATATTTTCATGCAATACAATCCTTATATATTTCCATACATATAGTTTGGATATCGAATATTTTATGTCTATCCTAAAATGCGAACTATATCAGTACAAATCACAAGTTATATCATTACACATCACGTGATATATCAGTACGCAACATTATATATATTCTTACAAAGAACAAATTTTATCAGTTCACAACACAAGATATATCAGTACATAACACATGATATATCAGTACACAACATTAGATATATTATTACGAAACACATCATTACATTTAAACACATCATTATAACTTATCAATCAGAAACCAATTGTTTGTCATTCCCGACAAATTCTCCTCTAGTCGACTTGCGAATGAATATTTCCAAACACGAACAGAATCGAAGATAAAAACCCTTACCATATCGAAACGAAAAGATCGAAGTTGAACACTTTATTGAAGACACGAATTGAATCTATATCAGAATTTAGGACATCTATTCTAAAAATATCTCTACTTCTACTCTATAGAGTAGATGCCATGTGCGTGCGTATATGCAAAGATTTGTTGAATCATTTAGTGAAGATAATGAATATAATACTTTCGAAAATCTAGGCAACTGCATATTTTTCTCGCGCGTTACATTTAGATATTCTGATATGTTAACTAATTTTCTTCTAAAACGTATAAAATTAGGCTACTGAAATATTAATAAAGTTGGGACGCATACTCCAGTCTTGGGCAGTCCAGTCTTGGACAGCCCACTTGGCCCAAATTCCCAAGAAGATATCGACTAGGCACAGTCCATCTTTAGAGAGTGTGAGATTGGTGCAAGTCAACCCAATCTCATTCTTCAGAAAAAACTGTCAAATTCCACCAATCGCTGGTTCTACCCACGAGATCTGAGTTGAAAAGGAAGTTGGAGCCATTGAGGAAGGATCTTGACACGTTAACTGCCTTCCTCCGCGCCGCCGCCAACCAAGTCGGAAAGTTCCAAGATCAGAGATCAGAGATGTGGTTTATGACGCCCAAACACCATTGATTCTTGCATGAGCCGCGCTGCAGCAGCATATAACAAGAATACCCAATTCTTCAATTAAGTCCTTCAAATATCTTTACGTTTGAGATCTTGATTCAAGAAATTAAAAATTATACTTAAGACGTCAAAATTCCACGTCCAATCAGACGACACTTGTTGGAAACAGTTTCGATAAAATCCGTCCTATTATCCGTCGACCCATATACCAAAATGTTCATCTTCTCGAACCTATTAAAGTCCGAATTTTGATTTCTTGAATCAAGATCTCAAATGACAGGAATTTAAAATTTGGGTCGCTGAAAATTTTAGTTGAAAGATTAGGTACTTGTTTGCCCCGTTTTAAAGATCACATTAAATAATAAAT
>JAYDZE010329266.1:0-18135 GCA_034509125.1 Monilaria moniliformis | reverse complement strand
ACATATTCTTTCATTAATAAATAAATCAATAATTTAGTTATTGAATAATATAAATTGAATAGATATATACATATATATATATAGGGGCGAATTTGTCATTTTATGTCTTATCTATAATATAATCTAACCTATCAAATATCATACTTATTTTTATCTGAATTTTTATCTTATCTACCAAATAACAACATTACATACTTATCTTATTGCTACAGTAATTTTTTTAATTTTAAATTGACTTATCTATCTCGTCTTATCTTACATTGACTACCAAACGAGCCTAAATGTCTAATTCATCATATAATCTAACGTCATCTTTTGTGTTTATGAAGAGCAACTAATGGGCCTGAAGAATTTGGGCTTATTTCTAACCCGCAATAAGAATCAGAGCCGTAGACTTCAAAGAGGCGCAAAAAGGGAAGATCTGCACCGTTCAAGCTAGGGCTTCAACTTTTTATATTCTTTCTCTCTCTTCATTTTCTCTTCCTCCTCCGCCACTGCCACTCTCACTCTCTGCAACTCCGAATTAGCTGATTCACGCCCAAAAATGGTGCAGCGGCTCACCTACAGGAAGCGCCACAGCTATGCCACCAAATCCAACCAGCACCGCGTCGTTAAGACTCCCGGTGCGCTCTAATTTCTCGCTTTAATTTGTTCCGATTTTCTGTTCAGCTTGATTCGATGAATGCGTTAATTGATTTTTCGCTTGTGTTTTGATCGATTCTCTTGGTTTCATCATTGATTGAATATGTGTTGGGTGTGAATTTTAGGGGGGAAGCTAGTGTACCAGACCACGAAGAAGAGGGCAAGCGGTCCTAAGTGCCCTGTTACTGGCAAGAGAATCCAAGGGGTATGTGTAGCTTGATTGTTGATTTTAATTCGTATGTGTTATTGTAGTTTGTGAATGCGATTATTGTTGTTTCTCGATTATGTTGGTGTAATTGCGCGTTAGCGGTAGGGTTTGATACTGTATAATCGAGCTGAGATAATGTAATTTTGAGCTATAAAATCTAGTGCATTGTTTTCATCGATGGTATCTATGGAGTCTTCCTTTGCCTCTGTTTGGTAACATCTAAGCTTTGGATGGTTAGAGTTTGGCACTCTGAGTTGCTTTTGATGAATGGCTTGATAACTAAAGTTGCTACAATTTGTATAGCGGTGGATGACACTTACAATTGGTTTTGTTTGTAAGAAAAATGAGGTTATGTTTAGTTAAAGCACCATTTTCAGGCAAAACAACAGAGTTAATCAGTGAGCAGACAATGTTTGGAAACTGTCATTCTGTATATGGGCTGTTTGCACTGTGTTTAATTTGTCCTAATCTTTGCTGTTTATTATCAGATTCCTCACTTGAGACCTGCTGAGTACAAGAGGTCTAGACTATCCAGAAACAGGAGGACTGTGAACCGCGCATACGGTGGAGTTTTGTCTGGTGGTGCTGTGAGAGAGAGGTCTGTTGTTTTCTCACATTTATTTACTGCCTTTCACTTGTTCAATATTTTTGTTATTGCATTTGATTACCACCTTTCACCTGTTTGTGATTCCCGATTCCTTTTGGCCTAACTGTCTCACATGTCTCTTGTTGGGTTTTGTAGGATCATTAGAGCTTTCTTGGTGGAAGAACAAAAGATCGTGAAGAAGGTTTTGAAGATACAGAAGGCAAAGGAAAAGGCTGCTGGCAAGAGCTAAGTGTGAGTTCTGTGCTGAGTTAGTTTTGGATACGAGTAGCCTAGGGAATCATGAAACTATACTGAGAGTTTTAAGCTTGATATCTGTATTTTTCATTTGGTTCTTTTGAATACAACCTCTACCTTTTCTCCTACAGTTTGTTGAGATATCTGCTTAATCAGGGTTTCCAGGTTTTGGCCATTTGATGACAACCAACTCATTTTGGATTTCCTTTATGGCACTTAAAATTTTGTCCAATTAATCTATGATTCGTGGTTGTTATGTTCTTTCTTCCCCTGTCTTCATATTCTTTTGAACTGTCTGCCCTCTAGTTGCTGTTACTATAATTTTCTCAAGTTTCCAGAGATTTAAACAACAAAAATAGATGTCTGGTGGAATCTAACTTATTAGGTCATTCGTGTATTCATGTGGTTTAAATGTATTAGGATTTTAGAATGATAGTAGTTATAGTCGTATTAGTATTTGCATTTATCCCAACTTGGTATTGGTAGAAACAGAAGAAAGCATTAATATAATTATTGGTTGCCAAGTGTTTCTTTCATCCTTCGTATTTTGCTACATACATAATTTATAGTAAAATTTACTGATTAATGGCCAGTGTGGAAGGATTACTGTAGGATCTTCTCTGTTGGTAAGCTCATCAGCTCCTCCTAAAAGTAGACATGGGTGGGAAAAGCCATATTTAGTTGAAAAGCTCCATTAATTGTGGTGTCTTGTTTAAGTTGAGGTCTGCCAAGAACCTGGATGTCAAAATTTCAGCATATGACAAATACAAACGTTCTTTATTTCTAACATATGAAAGATCTAAGTTGTAGCATCTGAATGATCATATCCAGGTATGGATAAGTTCATTATTGATAATCACACCCTGTTATTAACTATTCAGAGCATCACTGAGTATATAAAAGTAGATGAAGACAAAATATGATATCATCACCAAATAAAAAGTCCCATCCTTTGTAAAGAATTCATCTTCTTCAAAATAATGCACCAATTCCAAGCGCTTCCAAGTTTAATAAGACTAGTATCACCCAAGCAAATCCCGGGTTGTATATTTATTAATAGCATCATTTGTGAAATGAACATTTTATTAAATAATAAAAATAAATAGAATTTAATGGATAATAACAATGTTCATATAAAATTAAACGATTCAATAATAAAATTAATCTCGATAAAAATTACACTAAACGAATATCGTTTGAGCCAGTAAAGTATGGACTTTTGATCACTATTATTCACATAAATAAATGGTTAATCTTGTTTTGTGTCCCAATTTTCAGCGTCTTCCAAAAAAATGTCCTCAATTTAGTTTTCTCTAAAAACTTCATGACAAATTTTATTTATATCCTATTTGTCACCACCTCAACTAAATTATAATCCATTTAATAATTCGACAAGCTGATTCATCGTTCTATCGTCAAATTACATCAAGCGAGAATTTTACTAAATTATGGATTTTTGAAAATTAAACGTAAGTTGGGGACATTTTTTTGAAAAAAAATTGAAAGTTGGAAATACAAATTAAGATTATCCGTTAAATGAATTACTTGATTTCTTATCACCCATAGTAAAAGTAAACCTTTGGGCATTTTGAGTATCTTCACAGTACAACAGACCTCACATTAACAATATATTAATCGATATGATAAATAAAATCTTGAAAGAAATCTATAATTTCTACACCAAATATTCACTAAATATATCCAATACCAAATCAACAATATATATATATATATATACACAATTTATTCAATTATTTTAATAAAAAACCTTACAGAATAATGGCTTATCATATAAACACCGACATGCAAATATGATAACAAATATCAATACATACTAACATAGATACAGCAAATATTACATATATAGCAGGTGATAATAGAGATATTTTTTTCACTAGGAGTGAGGAATCGGTGATATATAGATAGACATAAAAAGAAAGACCTACAAAAGAAAAGCGTAACTAAAATTCAACGTAAATTTCACTATAGTTAATTCCATGCGTAATATATCAATCACATAAAAGTGCTATCATTCAATAAAAATAAAAATAAAAATAAATAGCAGTTTCCCCATATATTTTTCTTGGCGTTCAATGGCACTTCTGTAATTAATCCCAAAACTCATATTTCATATATAGTATAGATGTCACTCAATGAATACAAAGATATAAACAAATAAAATAAACAAGAATCAATTTTCATTATAACAACAAAACAGATCAATAAGATGAAGATGAGTTCCATTCTTGTTAGTTACTGCTTCTTTTGCTTCCTTCTTTCTATTTTATTATTATTATTATTATTATTATTATTATTATTATTATTTATCTTGAATTGGTTACATTTTTTTTTGCTTTGTGTGTGTGTTATTTTTTCTATATTTATTTTAAAGTTATCTTGAACGAGAGACTTAATTTATTATTCTTCATCATTTCGACCACTCTTTTACACTTCATTTGTGGTCATATAAGTATAAAGGGAGAGATCATATGAAAACTTTGCTTTACGTATTAATTATCATCTAATTTGGACTCTTGATATTTGTATAATATATGATTATTGTAAAAAGAATCATCATTATAATATATAAAAAACAATATCATAAAAGCACTATATATATATGCATTGTTCATAGGTTACTACGGTCCACGGGAGATGCATGGTTCGTCTTCCCAAGATGCATTGAGATGGTGAATACATTGTTAGATTTTTCTAATAAACCCAATCTAATATTTCTGTCATCGTAAAGGTGGAAAACAAACCATCTTATAAACAATAATTCTTTCACAAAAATAATTCTACTATAATTTATTATTTTCAATTTCATATCTATTCTATTTTTTCTTTCTAATTATGATTTGCTCTTTATAATTTATATTTTTCTCTCTAACTTATAAGTTCAATTATCAAATATATTGACAATTTATAAACTCTTAAGACATTACATCTTATAAGTTTTTGAAACATCTCATAAGCTCTTTAAAATAAACTTAGTCACGGAAGAAAAATGCTCAAGAGCTACTTCAAATTTTAATGTCGTATTTAGTCACTTTTCTTACCAAAATCCCAACACAACAACCCTAATTTATAATATCAAAGAAATTAAAAGAAGGGAGGAGATACAAAATTTTGAAATTAGAACTATATGAATATCTAATAATCAAATGTAGCAATTGTTTGTAGAATAAGCCGTGGACAATTCACTAGGGCAAGGAGATGAATCCCACACTAAATTCGAGCTCAATGCAAAACCATAACTCGGATACCTAATCATCATCCCCCACTCTTCACCCCCCTCTCCCACATTCACACATCCACCATTTTCTTGCACCATCTCCGCCGCCGCCCCATCTCCGAGCACGGAAGTCGACATGTCGAGCAACAACGAGGAAGCGTCGTTGATGGAGATCTTCGGAGCTTGTTCTTGACGACTTGTTTCGTTAAAGATCGCATTTTGATGGGTCCCATTTGACGGCCATTGATGATTTAGGTGAGAGAAACTCGACGGCTGCAAATCGCTGCAGAAGCTCATGTTCAAAGAAGAAGATGGATTCATCGTAGCGTTGTCGGAAAATGTTGAAATCCAAGATTGATGAGAGAGAGAGAGAGCCCTTTGTGCACTCGTGCTTGCTTTCTTGAAAATCCTACATATTGCCCATGCTTCCTACAAAAAAAAAACAAAAAAAATGTCAAAATCTGATATATAACTCTTGGTGAGATTGGAACTTGAGGCTTTTAAGATTCCTGCACTGACATGTGCGGGGATATTTTTGTCTAAATATTTCTTGGGCGAGGCCGAGGGCAGCCGGAACTCGTGCATCATCCAATCCGTCTTAGTTCCTCTTGCAGCTCTCCCTTTATAGAAAACAAGTGACTTTTTCAAGCCGATGCACTTGGCGCTGCCGTCGGAGGAGTAGATCGGGCGGTCGGTGCCGGTGGCCTTCCAGAATCCGGCCCCGGTGACGCGGTTCGGCCGGGCGCTGTTCCGGTACTTCCTGTCCCTAGGGCAATAGAAGTACCACTCCTTCTCCCCAGTGGTGGCCATCTCTGGTCAAACGTTGTCCAAATAATCGATAAATAACATATCTTTTGGATCCAAGTTGATAATATGTATACGATTAAAATAGAATAAAACGTTGGTTTCTTACTTGGAAGATCCCATGGGTCATATTTGTAGATATCAAGCTGCTTGATGAGTTCAATGGAGAGAGGCTTGTGTTGAACTTTTCTTCTTAGATAAAACCCTACTAATTCTTCATCGGTGGGGTGAAATCTGAAGCCAGGCAGCATAACTTCTGCATTATTATCATTTTCAATATTCCTCTCTTGCTCCATTGATTACTTGTAGTTTTCAAAAATCGAGCGCAAAAAAGAAACCCTAAAATTTCTCGAGTTTGCAAGAAAAAAAACAAAACCCTGGATATGAAGGCACGCGGAGGCGGAGGATCAGCCGCCTTTTGTGGTGGCTTTGAGGAGAACTGTTTTCTGCAAAAACCACGGTTTTTGCAAGGGACGGAGAAGGTTGATTAGGGTATGAGAGAAATGAAGAAAAAGAGCTACCAAGAAAACCCTAAATCAAGAAAAATATATATGTGGTGTAGGCTTTGACTAAATCTCCACTTCCTTAATTAGGACTCATGAACTTACCCTTGTTTGGATTAGTTATATCCAAATTGAGGAATCTCAAGAGTGTAAAATATTAAGGTTTTGGATATATATTGAGGTTTGATTGATATATATGTATGTATAGATGTATGTATCTTTCGTGTGAAGACAAAACAAGCTTCTGAATGCATGGTTTCCATATAGGGTTGTGTTTGAAATCTTTGCATAGAAATTAGGAAACCAACTACCAATGCAGAAAACTCAAAATTATATTCAGCTGTCAAATTCCCATGAGATTATTATATGTGTTTTTTAGTATAGTCTTGGTCAGAATTTTTTTATTTTTTTTTGTTTTTTGAATTTAAATTTGTATGTGGAGTCAGTGTCTCAGGATCCAAAAATGCCACTTCTAATTCCATTCCCCACAGTTTCTATTCCACTGACTTGTCAGATTTGAGATATTTGAATAATTTGTGTGTGATATATGTAGCTCAACTAAGGTAGGTTTAATTATCCTTAAATGGTAAAGATTATAAAATCTCAAAAATATGTATTACACACTTATAATTATGACATTTTAGTGGAAGTGGCCTTTCTTGTGTGTGGTGTAGTATTTTCCACTAAACAAAAAATATGATATTTCAGTGAAACTACTGTTTTACCATATTTGGGGACCTTTATATATTTTCTACTATTTATTTATTTTTACTTTACTTAATTTATGAGTTTGGTTAAACAAAGTTGACTTCTTCTTAAACTGAATAAATATTTACCAATTAATTATGTGGCCTTTTGTCAAGTTGAGAAGGTAAATTGACACATATCCTTACTTCTCAAGCATCTTTACTTTGGATTTATTGTAAAATCTGTAGATTAATAAAGTTGAGACACTTACATATACTAATGCATAAAATCTACGCAATGAAGTAGATTATTCATCAATAAAATTCACGAGGGTGTCTTAAGTTAGAACTCTCGAGTCAATAATAGATGATAAGATGAACAAAAGTATATATCTTAATTTAGACTATCAATTAATAAACTTAATTTACGAATGGTATCCAATCTTAGCGTAACGGACCTCTTGTTTGGACACATCGAACATGAATTTTTTTTCTTCTCGGTTATACATATATTTAATTTTATAATGTAACAAATATTGATAAAATAAAAATAGATTCAAATGTAACAATTAAAATTGTAATTACGGATGACTATAGTGGAACACACGTTCATATGAGAAGCCTTGATGTATAACATGTGATGAAAAAAGGTTATTGCATGAATACATCTCCTTTGATTTTTCTTAAAACTTAATTAAATAAATTTTCAAATGACAATGGGATATATCATATATATACGAGAAAAAGAGCTGAGCTTCCTCAAACAATAATATTCAAATGTATTCAACTAGTGAATGACTGAATTTGTGGCCAAAAAAATATATGAATTTGACCATCTCCAACGTTATGTAATTAATTCGAATATACTGCATATAATTTGTCCTCAATTCGGAGATAATGGTGTGAAAAATAGTTCGATTTTCAATTGCATGATTTTGTTCTTGATATCAGTATATCGAATCATCACTTAAAAACGATCTAGTATGTTCAAATAACTTCGTTTATATTTCGAAAATTCGTATGCAGGTTTGTATGCATTTTAATTTCAACATTAAGATTGAAACCTTAATTATTCTAACTTCTAATGACGCATTTGTCCACACATGAGTCTGGCTAAGATTTTTGAATTAATGTTACATATATATATATCCTCGTTTTATTTGGCCTTGACATGTTGGTGGAAATATTTAATCATATACGCGTTGATTTTGAGCTAAATGGAGGGCAGCAGAAGTCAATAATCTCGAATTTTGTGGGATTATGGAAATCAAGGGCATGGATTTCCTCAAATTTTCTTGCTTCTTGAAAAGTCATTCATAAACTTTAATTAGAAGCTAAACCCCTCATAAAAGCTTTAAATCTTTCTTGCACAATATACTAATTAATTGGGTTTATCGTACAACATGTCTTCAATGTGGACGGCAATAAAAGTAGTGTGAATTAAATGGCGAGTTAGATTTTCACTGAGTCAAATGCCAAATAAACTCGGGCTTTTCAAAACTATGGCCAACTCCAAAAACCTAACCCTCGTTTGTAGCTCATTGTTGTCGGTTCTTTTGACCTACAATTTTTTTATTTTACATTTTTTGGACATAGCTTCTTTGCTTCCCAAACGTGCAATCTCTAGATATGTGTCATAATAAGTACTATCTTTCCCCTAAAATATATACTATATAGAGAGAGATAGCCGATAGGGTTAGGTACATATCTTATCTTTTGTAGCATTTAAAATTCGAATCGGATCATTGATATTTGTATGATCTATAATTTTTATACAAAATTGTATTTATTATATACATAATGCATTTGTCATTGATAATGCATTTTTATTGTGT
Source organism: Monilaria moniliformis (assembly GCA_034509125.1). Lineage (NCBI taxonomy): Eukaryota > Viridiplantae > Streptophyta > Magnoliopsida > Caryophyllales > Aizoaceae > Monilaria > Monilaria moniliformis. The sequence continues at coordinate 9,381 of JAYDZE010329266.1, read as the reverse complement.
GTCATAAACAACAGCATTTTTTTTCCTCTATTTTCCATGTCATTAAACTTATACAAGTGGAAATGCCATGTGTAAAATCTGCATGCTAACTAGACTTTTCGACTCCATAAATCGCTAACTAACTAAAATTGTCACTAAATTAATTTATGGGCCTTAAATAGTATCTTAATTGAAATTCAAACTAAAGTCGTCCCTAAGTCATCAATTCATGTGTTACATAAACAAGGTTATTGTTTCTAAAAAATAAACAACCTAAACTTCCATTTTTTCTTAAAAAAACAACCTAAACTTCCAAAATCGATGCTTAAATGAAGTCTCTCAAACTTAAATATGAACAATGAAAGAAAAAAGAATAACAAGCATTCTTGAGCTAAAAATAAGGAATGAGTAAATAAATAAGTAAACAAGTATTGGTTCACAGTTCAAGAAATGTAGAAATAACAAATCTTAAATTCAGAAGCTTCTTTAGAATCGGGCCGAGCCCATTCAATACCATGGGCCCAATAGAATCGGGCCGACCTTAGCCCTATATCAGCCTCCCACCAACTCACAATGTACAAAAATGTACTATCATATAATTCTTGTGTGGGAATATTTAAGACAACGCCAAATATTTAGTAATAATAACATTTATTTTTCTTGGATAATAATTGTTTTGGTCCATTCTACCCTACATTTGGGGCATAATTGGTGTGTGTGATGTATCATAATCATATCTTTTAAACGATAAAATAGATACATGAGGCAATATAATTGATGGATATAATGCTTAAATGATCAATTGTGTGTCGATGACTTATTGATAGACTAAATGACCTATCTAACTAAATAGATGTGTAATGCTTGAAAGTGAAATAAAACAATTAGAAAAATAGCTCGGAATTTTCATAGTAGCTCTTAGATAGCCTAATCTATCATATATTTGTTCTCTCTTGCACCCAAAAAGGGATTTAGTGTACTATATTAAAGCCACAAATTTAAGAAGTGTTGATACCATATGCTTATATCACATACCACTCGGGGTAGAGCTGTCAAATTTGTCTTGATCTAAGATTCGATAGATTTAATCATGTCTATAGAAACAAGAAAAGTCATGCCAGCTTGGCTTTTCTTAAAAAATAAATTGGACCGATATGCTCAAAAAAAAACTAAATTATAAAAAGCAAAATCATTAAAATCTAGACTTGTAATCATATTACCATCCTTTAATCATGTTAAGAAGACCTAAATAGTATTATTTTAAATCAAACCAATTGAGTATTTCCGTGGATTTGAATAGATTATTAGGTGGGGCTACTATCATAAATAGTAGCCGAAAGTAAAAAAAAAACATAAAATTATAAAAGAAGCTACTTACGTTTACTTGGCTTTGGACGAACGCATTCATGAATAGTTATATTAACCTTTGGCTATCTATCACCTTGTATATGTTGTTTATAAAAGGTTTTTATAAATTATCATTCATTTAAAATAGGGCGTTGGTAATATTATAGACAAAAATTGTAACACCCCTTACTCCATTATTGAATAAGGGGTGTTACAAAAATCATTATCCAAAATATTTCTAATATAATTTTCATGGTCTAGATTTAATTGAAATTATCGATAGATCATGACATTTTTTAAATTCTCTGTATGATATTAAAACTAAAGACTTGCAGATGGACGATATGTGATATTTGTCCACATCCTCTTGCCGTCCATGTTCTCTACATAAATATCTACACTTAACTAAATAATTAAAAAAAAATAACCAGCGGCAAGAAACAATAAATAATCAATAATATCTAAGGATCTTTTGTTTCTATTTATACCATTCATTTAAAAATTCATTTTTCTTATGTTGGCTCTTTATTTCTTGGAAGACAATAATGAAGGTCTCAATTTCTTTTCTTTCTTTATTTTTTTAATTTAGTTTTAAAAATAACAGATTACTGTAGTATTTTTGGACACTACACAATAAGAAATTTTAAGGTATTTCCAGTGTATGTCGGTATTAATTTTCCGATAACTCTATTTTTCATGACAAAATATTGTTTAGAAGAAGATAAATATTTTATAGTAGTTGGAACACTAATACATGTGTAGTGCAGAAGTTGGAACAAATCAGAGCCGTTGATCATACCGACGTTATTTCTCCTCCTGAGAATGCGGTAGGGACTAGGGAGTAGGGAGGACCTGCCCATATTGGATCGACATGCCGGTGGCTGGGCCCCACTGCATCCATATTGCTACATGGACCCGTCTGCCGATTGACTGACTGCCAACTGGCATGTGGCGATTCACTACAGTATACACGTAGAAGGTGAGTATTCTTTTTTATTATTATTATTATTATTATTATTATTATTATTGCTATTTATGAAATTATATGGTTAGAGCTCGTTTGGTAGCCAATGTAAAATATGACAAGATAGATAAACAAAGATGGACTTTAAGAAAAAAAATTACTATAGCAACAAGATAAGAATTTAATGTTGTTGTTTGATTAATAAGATAAAAATAAATGTAGTGTTTGTTAGGTTATATTATATAATAGATAAGATTTAAAATGACATTTGTGATTTTTTCAAAATATAAATATATTTATTTATTTGATATGATAAATTATTTAATTATTGAACAAATTTTGTTATATTAAAAATTTATTAATTAATACAAATTTAGCTAAACTAATTAATTAACAGATAATTTACTAAGTTAAACTAAGATTTAGTAATTATTTTAGATAAGTTGATCAAATTAATAGATTAATTAATTTAATATTTTAGATAATGATAAATTAGTTAATTATTGGACAAATTTAGCTAATTTAGTGATTTGCCATATTTTGATAACTATAAATTATTTAATTTATGGACAAATATAGCTTATTTAGTGATTCATCAGATAAACTATTAAGCTAAATTAAGATTTATTAATAGATTAGGATTAATTAACTAATTTAGATGATTTTTTAATGATTAACTAAACAAAAAGGGAACATTCAGAAATCATCGTCCCTTCCAGTCTTTCATTTTCTGGTGACGGAGAAATTTCCATTCTCTGGCGACGGTGAAACACAACAACAGTCGGAAACCAGTCGAAAAAACGAGGACAACGAGTCGAACTAGACATAAATCAAAGATAAGACAACAAATCGAAAGACAACAAGTAAAAAAAAAAAAAACGAACAATCGAACTAAAAAGGAAAATCAAGATCTGATCTTTGTGGCTCAAAACTACCAAAATCATCATAGCCACAAGGTGGAACACAACAACGGCTGGAAACCATGCAGAAATTAAGGGTGCTGGCTGCAGAAACCAAACAACAAATCAAAGACATGATGGACAACTTTCAAACCAAAAAAGAGAATCAAGATCTGGTCTTTGTGGCTCAGATTTACTGAAATCATCACAGCCACAAGGTGAAACACAACAACGGTTGGTAATCATGCAGAAACTAAGAGTGTCGACAACGAAAACCGAAGAACAAATCAAAGACAATGAATCGGAAAAACGAGGGACAACATTCGAACCAGAAAGGAGAATCAAGATCTGGTCTTTGTGGCTTAGATCTACCGAAATCATCATAGCCACAAGGTGAAACACAATAACAGCCGAAAACCATGGCGGCAGCGGACAACCGAGAATACAAATTGAAGACAACCCTAAAAAAATAGGAAATCGTCACAACCACAACCCTCGAAGAGCCGGCGGTTATGGGTATTGTTTAAGCGGACCGAGATTAATTAAGCGATATCCGACTGGCCAAGATAAAATCTAACTTAGCTACCAAACATAAATAATATTATTGGATCAAGAGATATTATCATATTTTAACTATTATCTTCCCTACCTACCAAACTGGAAAATGATAAGATGAACATTCCTCAAATTGGGGCTACGTTTTATGATTTGACAGACTCATGTCTCATCAGTTGTGAATTTTATTTATTCCAGCCATTTGGTTTTTGCTTATTGTAAAACGATTACTTTAATTTAACTTTTTTGGGAAGGATTCTATGATAATTATTGGTCTTCTCCACAATCTTGAGTGAAGTAGTTCCTTTTCTTTTGGTTCGAATTGATAGGGACTAGAATCATTTACGACTTTGTAAGGGTAGTTGGAATTTGATATGGTTTTACTATGAGTTTATAACGGATGGGTTCATAATTTAGTACCACTCATAAGTCATAATGCATAAATTGATAAGGCTTATAGATATTTAAGTTGTTTTAATGGTTGATAATTGTAATTGCGTTATTCTATAAAGTTTTTAATTTTTTTGACTGGATTAGCAAATAATTTAATGACAATAACTCCTTAATAAAAAGAATAAAAATCTTCATCTATGTCCGCTACGTCACGTCCTATACTCATATTTGGATCCACACATATTCAATATAATATAATTATGTAAATTAAACTTCATAATGTCTTGATATAAAGACTCCAATTGACAACATCAATAAAATGTGAGAAAAAAATAATCAAAAGATCAAATAACCGGAATCATTTTAGATACCATGGTAGCTAACCGCATTTATTGGTGAGATAAAAAAATATACCCGTTTATTCATTTTTTCAATCGCAAACACCCGAATTTATTTATCGTACTACGTTACAGAGGGAGAGATATATGAGAAGAGGATATGGAGAGGTGGGTGTAGTCCATTTATATATACAGAAGAACACGCGGCCTAATAATCCGACCACCGCGATATTAACTGAACGATTTACGACTATTAACATTATTAGGGTTTTTGAAATTCTTTATTTTATCCCAAAATTCCGATCATTGGATCCGATTTCTTCATTTCCTGAGAGCCAAAAAGCAGAAAGATACAAGCTTTTGTTGATTCAGCGTATCGCGTCAGTGTATCAACCGATGCCATTGGTATATGAATATTGATATTTTCTACATTCTTTATCTGTTAGTTACCAAATCTTGTGCCTTCTGCTTAATTCTGTTGATGGGTTTAGTAAAGGTTGTTTCTTTCTCTGAACGCCATTGACGTTTGCTTCTTCTTTTTTAGGATTCATTTGGATTGGGGGATAAGAGAAGGTAAAGAAAGAGGAAAAAAAAACAAATAGTAATAATTTGAGGTTAGGCCCTTTGATTATTTAATGTGGGAAATATTTTGGGTGCTCATTACTGATTGAGTTGCATATTTATTAGTTTCTTGTTAAGGTATTGTTGATTTATTCAGTTTTTTTTCCCTAAAGCATGCTCGGTTATCATTTGAGCCTTTTTATTAACTGGAATGTTATATAGGTTAACTGAAGTTTGTAGTCCTTCAATCTTCTTTTTTGAAGGGGGTGGGGTGGGGGGTTCTAGACTGTTGAACTGTTCCTTGACTGTTCTTTGAAGTTATATCAAAGAAATATTGATGTTTTATTGCATTTTGTACAACCGATCGATGAATCCACTTCCATTTCACTGAAGAACATTCAAGATGGAACTTGACAATGTATCACATACACGATCAATTGCTTTAGCTTTGCAGAAAAGATGTGGCTAATAATCTTAATAGTTGCTTGATGAGCTTTGTTTCTATCTTTAGTCAGATGCTGGAACTTTTCACAGTAGATTTGGCAAAAAGACTGTCTTTGGATTGATGCTACTCTTTCTTTTGTCTACACTAAATTTGAGTAGTACCAATCGTTTCAGGGCCCATGATGGCGACCAAGTATCATTTGGGGGACGGTAGGACCAGGAGTTCGGTATCTATCTTTATAGTAGCTGGTCTGTGTTGTTTCTTCTACATACTAGGAGCATGGCAGAGAAGTGGATTTGGGAAAGGGGACAGAATAGCGATCCGGATGGCTGAGAGTGGAGCGGATTGCAATATCCTCCCGAACCTCAATTTTGAAACCCATCATGGTGGTGAAGCTGGGGTAATCGATGATTCTGATTCTAAGGTGATGGTGTACAAGCCTTGTCCTTCTAAGTACACTGATTATACCCCCTGCCAAGATCAAAGACGTGCAATGTCTTTCCCTAGGGATAACATGTTCTACCGCGAGAGACATTGCCCTTCTCAAGAACAAAAGCTGCATTGCCTTATTCCGGCTCCTAAAGGATATGTGACCCCATTCCCATGGCCAAAGAGTCGTGATTATGTTCCCTATGCTAACGCTCCATACAAAAGCTTGACTGTCGAGAAGGCCATTCAGAACTGGATCCAGTATGAGGGAAATGTGTTTAGGTTTCCTGGTGGAGGAACACAGTTTCCTCAGGGAGCTGATAAGTACATCGACCAGCTTGCTTCGGTCATTCCAATTGCAAATGGAACAGTTAGGACGGCTTTGGACACTGGTTGTGGGGTATGTTTAGGCGCTACAGAAGTGTTACTCTAATGTCTTCTGCAATTGTTAATGGATGGTTTTCTTATTACAGTGCTGTCAAAAATCTGTGTGGTTAACTTTATATTGTATGTTATGTTTCAGGTTGCTAGTTGGGGTGCATATCTCTGGAAACGAAATGTCATAGCAATGTCGTTTGCACCAAGAGACTCACACGAAGCCCAGGTTCAGTTTGCTCTTGAAAGGGGCGTGCCTGCTGTCATTGGTGTTCTTGGAACAATTAAGACACCATATCCGTCAAGTGCTTTTGATATGGCTCATTGTTCTCGTTGTCTTATACCTTGGGGCGTCAATGGTAAGAGCTACTATGTTTGTTGTGTATTTCCAGTGCACGATCCACAGAAGAGAAGGATCTTTCTTATCTTTGAGCTGCCTATGGTGCTTAGTGAATTTGTTCTCTCTCTCTTTACAGACGGACTTTATATGAAGGAAGTCGATCGTGTGCTTAGACCTGGTGGGTATTGGGTGCTTTCAGGGCCTCCCATCAATTGGAAGATTAATTATAAGGCATGGCAACGCCCAATGGAAGATCTCCAGAAGGAACAAAGAAAGATCGAAGAGGTTGCTAAGCTTCTCTGCTGGGAGAAGAAGGCCGAGATTGGTGAAATTGCAGTATGGCAGAAATCAAGGGACGTCGATTCCTGTCGTGCTGCACAAGAAAATTCAGGAGCCACTGTCTGTCAATCTGAAGTTGCTGATGATGTCTGGTATGAATCTTTCATTTTGCAAGTACATAGTGGAAGATGTTATGACCAAGTCCATGATGTGGGTTCTAACCGAAGCTTCAAAACTATGCGGTCTTAATGTTTCCTCCAATTTCAGGTACAAGAAAATGGAGCCATGTATTACTCATACTAACACTGGTAACAATGAAGAAGATTCTGGGGATCTCAGACCGTTCCCCGAGAGGCTTTATGCCGTCCCACCAAGAATTGCTAGTGGCTCAATTGCTGGAGTTTCTATTGAGGCATACCATGAGGACAATAAGCAATGGAAAAAGCATGTGAATGCCTATAGAAAGATTAACAAGATTATCGACTCTGGAAGGTATCGCAATATCATGGATATGAATGCCGGCCTTGGAGGTTTTGCTGCAGCTCTTCAGTCTCCCAAATTGTGGGTCATGAATGTAGTACCGACAATTGCTGAGAAAAACACCCTCGGTGTTATATTTGAGAGAGGATTGATTGGCATCTATCACGACTGGTACGTCCTTGTCTTACTGTTTTACTACGTGATTATTGTTCCTCCCATTGTACATGCTCTTAAACTCACTTGCTCAGTCTTCTTGAATCTTCTATTTGTAACCAACAGAATTAAGTACTTAACTCGGAATTGTAGTTACTAAGGACAAGGGTTCTCAAATGAACTCTATTGATGGATAAATGCTACAATTGTGCCAATACAAGTTTAGACTTGAGACATGCATTTATTTGGAAACTCTGCTGTGTGTTCTATTGTTTTATCATAAATAAGATGCTAGCTTCTTTGGGTGCTTGTTCTGGTGACCTTTAGTTCTAGTTTGTCATCTCTTTTTGTGCTCCCTTTTTCCGTTTGATTTCATTTCACGCTGCTTTTTCCCGTGCCTTTACTTGGATGGTTAATATTCTTTGGCTGCAAGACATAACGGGTTTTTATAATGATTTCTTGTCTTGCTAGGTGTGAAGCCTTCTCCACATATCCAAGGACCTATGATCTCATCCATGCTAATGGTGTTTTCAGCTTGTACAAGGACAAGTAAGCGTCTATTACCCCTTATCTTTTTTGTATTAGGCCTAGAAAACAGCACTACTCTAGGAAGGTTGGATTAACTTTCTTTCCGAGAAGAAATCTGTAGGCATTGGGTTAGGGATGCTCGACATCTTTCTTTTATTCAAGTCTATATAGTAACACCAAAATACGAATGCAGGTGTGACTTCGAAGACATCTTGTTAGAAATGGACCGGATCTTGAGGCCTGAAGGTGCTGTCATATTCCGTGATGAAGTGGACGTGCTTGTGAAGGTGAAGAAGATCATCGGAGGTATGAGGTGGGATTCCAAAATGATGGATCATGAAGACGGCCCCCTCATACCTCAGAAGATACTGGTGTCAGTCAAGCAATACTGGGTGGGCAACTCAACTTCTACATAGACTCGACGGGCTGCATGATTTCAGTTGCCAATTCTTTGATCTCGTATGCAGATCTCGTTTTGCTCTCCGAACGCCACGATGGGCGATGATGATCTTGCCATGGATGGGCACAGTATTAACCAGGAGGGTTGGTAAGTTGCAGCTTGTGATCGATCTTTCTGGGAAATTTTGAGCATGGTGTTCCCTTGAAGTAGGAAAACAGAAGAGACCCTTAATTTGTTATGCTTTGTAGCTCCAGTTTTCAAGGTGTTATGTATTATAGAAGTTACCCCCTTCTTGTAATGCTTCTTGTAACATAGTTTTGACCTATTGTTATATATCAATATTTCATGAATTGATGCCATCGCTTCCAAGCAAAGCTGGAGGGAGAGAGGAAGAGAGATAAGAGGGGTTTGTGCCAATCCCACATAATCTTCACTGGCAAAAGGAGTAGAAAACTAACAATTTGCAACATTTTCTGCTAAAATGGGACTATAATGGAAAGGTTATTATATCACAGCAACCAAGATCTGAAAACATAAAATACCTTTTTTTTGTCCCATTCTTCAAATGCTTATATTGAGAAGAGCTAATCGTAGTACATGCCACATTGATTATGTATATGTACGAATATAAAAAGCACTCATAATCACTAAACAAGGTAAACGTAACAATTCAAAAAGAAAAAGAAAAAGAAAAAGAAAAAGAAAACCTATAGTGATACACAATTGTTACAGCCAGTGATTATTGTTAAAATCAGTCTTCCTTATACTCTTTCGAGGGCCGTGCTTCGAAGCCCCCGTTGACATTCTTCTCAAGCGAATACGGCATGTAAGTACCGAGGATCCTATCCCACATCACAAAGAATGGCTGCGAAAAGTTATACTTGTTGCCATAGAGCTGGTGGTGGATATCGTGATA
>JAYDZE010329155.1:0-18135 GCA_034509125.1 Monilaria moniliformis | reverse complement strand
CATCATCATTATTATTATTATTATTATTATTATTATTATTATTATTATTATTATTATTATTATTATTATTATTATTAGTGGATGTGGTAACCAGAAGACCATACTAATATTTTTACGAAGTTGGCATCATTTATGACAATTTCTATTACTATTCAACTGGTGTGAAAATCTACAATTTTTGATGTATCTATAATAGTAACTTACTTATTTAGAAGTTATAAGGATATTATAATAATTTAAGATATATATAGGTTTCATTTATTTTGATATAAATCAAGTATCCTTGTGCATCTGAAATTTATTAGAATTATTGACAAAATATATCTATCTTTGATATATATATATATACACACACACACACATTCATATTAAATTCACAACATGTACGTGCATCGATCGTACCTACCATATTTAACTAGTTTTAATAAATAAAATTATTTAACTCTACTAACACACAAGAAAAACATTACACAAGTAAGTCTAAGCAATGAACTTAGTTTTGAATAAACATTGATCAATATACTAGGATTCTGGTCCTTGTTAATTACAATAGCCATTATCTACAAGTTAGGAAGTCAATAATCTTGTGTAAACCTATATGTATTATTATATTACTAACTCTATTACAGTGTCTTTTTCACTAAAAAAGATCACATTGTTTATTAAGAAATTATGGTCTATACATCCTATTACAACTTCACATAAGTACAGTGGAAAGATTTACTCAAAGATTTGGGCATTTATTGGATAATGATGTATTAATTTGACAATCTCATCTTTATCCTTTTACCGTGGCCCACAATGATTGGTTTGTGACTCTAAAACCTAGTATGTAAAGACTACCTATCCTAGGCTGAGATTACCATGTGGTGAAATAATTATATAGTCTCTCACGTTACACCCAAAGTCGCACTACTGTTTACATTATGCAATGCGTATGTAAAAGCCAAACATTTCTTTTTATGAAGGATGACGTATCATTTGTATTATTGGTCATATACATAAAGTAATTATTTGGAAGTAAGTTTTACGCTTATACTAACAAAGAAGTTTAGGGTCTATAAGAAAGAAGCATATGTTAATTACAAAAAGAAAGGTTATTTTAATTCGAGTTTATTGCACCAAATTTTTTAGTATTTACTTTTTTGTGATTTGTGGAATATTATTATACGTATGTGAAGTTTACTTAGAATGCACAAAAGATTTTAGCCTTATAGTTATAGCCCACAACTTGAAATAGGAAAATAAATAAAATTGCTTACCAGATTGCTTTCTCTGCGACGAGGGAAATGTCAAATTCAAAAATAAATGGTGACAGACAATTTGATCTTGTGTGAGGTGAACTCACTATTAAAATCTGCACCATTTAAATCTGGTCTTTGTTGCTACATATTAAATGGTGACAGACAATTTAAATGGTGACAGACAATTTGGTCTTTGTTGCTACATATTAAAATCTGCACCATTTAAATGTCTATTTAAAAAAGGTACACTCAATACTCTCTAGTTACGTTTGATTGTTATATTTATTAAGAAGTATTTGAATTCGATTAGAGCTTATGCCGATCGACAGCAATCGGAATAGGGCAATATTATATTTATTCTAATAGGTTCCACTAGAGCTCGCATAGTAATAAATTAATTTTTTTTTGATGAGATGTAAAATGCTCGAACCACAAGTGGTGAGCTGAGAGTCATACACAAAAGACACCAAATCAAAAGAAGCAAACATCAACGTGAACCAGCCGAGCAACAAAACAAGCAGACAACAACACAAATAAGACGTGACAAACTATTTCAATTACATGTCACTATTTTCATAAAATTAAACCGTCGCTATATAGCAATCCATTGTTACTATTTAGACTATTTCCACTCCTCACTTTAAGCAATCAAGTTTCCCTTAATTTTTTAATAACTTATTTTTTCCTCAACATCCAACTTAATTTCTACCTCGTTATTAGTAACACCAGTCAAATCCAAGTAATTATTTTTATGATGTGATAATTTTTTAAAATATAGAAATTTGACTTAAGTATAGAGGAAATTGAGTATTTTGATAAAATTATGAATTTGGTTGATCTTACCGATATTCATTTTCCATGAACTGATCAAACCGAATTAAATGGAATGATATATAGTCATCAGTATATGTATGCAATCAAACATAGAATTTTCACCACAAAAGAAGAAAAGAAAGAAGAAGCAATCTGCAAAAGAATCTTTGATCATCTTCAAACAGAAATATAGGTCAGTCAGTTCCAAGCTGCTGCACAAGAATCGGGATTCTTCAATGGTGCAGCCACTGTATTGCGTGTCTTAAATTTGGTGGAAATCTCATTAATCACATCTTCAATTCCCATAAATGCAACTAGGAACTCTGCTGCATCGCTTTGGCTCAGCACCTTCTTCACCACCGACTCGAGTGTCTTGATCCTGCACTCATCCAGCAACTAGATGAAATGAAATACGGAATGTAACTAATTAGTTTTTTAAATAAGAAAAGTGACCCGGACCTCAGATTTTGGGCCTTAACGATGACCCGGTAGACCTTCCTTAACTCAGACCGAACATGGGCCAGGCCGGGCCAATTCGTGTCGTTTTGGCCTGGGCCGAAAGGCAAGTGAAGGACGCAGTTTGACTGGACCTCGGTCATTTCCTCGTCGATGACAGCCTCCTCATTCCGCACGTCGTTGATGAGCTGGGCCAGGGCCCGTTCGACCCCGACTGGGTCCCACACGTCTAGGGACCGGGCGATGGAGCGGAGGAGCTCGAGGATTGTGGAGGGCCGCCAGTCTCCGAGCCAGAACACCGCAGCGACTTCGTGGGCCGGGGCCCATTTGGGCATGAGTAGCTCGGCAACGTCGGACATTTTGGTTGGGCCCATGGCCCTCCCATAATGGGCCTTGAATCGGCCCAATTGCTCATCGATGAGCTTCTGAATGGCCCATCTTGCCTTGAGCTGTTTCTTCAGCTTTGCTGCTCCACTCCTCTGCTCTTGCCTCCACGTTCCATATTTTTCGCATGAGAATTCTTCAGCTAAGGAATGCAAATTCATTAAACTTTGTAAGTAGATAGAGAGAGAGGGAATGGTTTTCTGCTACAGACTTATCATATCAGAGAGTTTTTACAAAGTTCAGTGACACATACCATGAAACATTATTTAATCCACTTTCAATAATCTACCATGCATTGTCAAGAAAAAAAACACACACACACACACGAAACAAAAATACCAGTCTGCAAGGACTACTTCAAATGATGAAGTACCCAAAAAAGAAAGATAAAAAATATCGAATCTAAGACATGCAGATTCACCACCTTTTGTAAGTAGAGAGAGAGCGAGGGAGAGGGAGCATGGTTTTCTGAGTTATCATATCAGAGAGTTTATAGAAAGTTCAATGACACGCAAACCATGCATTTTCAAGAAATAACAAAAAATTGTTGCCAATCTGGAATGACTACTTCAAATGATGAAGTAGCCAATAAAGAAAAAGAAAATCATCGAATTCCAAAACAGAAAACAAGAGATTTCACATTCCTATATTTTATCAATGATCAGATATCAAGAAGTGATGTAGAAAGAAGAGAGAAACATGAGAGATTAGCACCAGAAACTCTTTCTGCATTTTCAAGAACCGATCGATAAGGAATCAAAAATTGCAAATTAACGAAAAATACAGGAAGTCCACATTTAGCAGGAAAGAGAGGGAGGAACTTCCAGAAACAGAGAGAGAGAGAGAGAGAGAGAGAGAGAGAGGCGTACAAGTTTTCTTGGAATCTCGTTTAGGGAGGGAGATGCAGGAGAGTTGTCTGGTTAGGCGATCGACATCTCTGAAGGGTTTGGGTTCGACTCTCAAAACTTCTTCCTCAAATTCATCATCTTCAAGAAATTGCCTCCTGCGCAAAAAACAATACCAATTCATTCCTCCAACAGTAGAGTTGAGTTGAAATAGATGAATAAATTGTAGAGAATTTTACAGCAGGGGTTGAGACGCAGTTCTCCTCATTTTCTTTATCTTCTTCAGCCAAACACTAGATCCAAAGAAAGTGATCAATCTTGAAATGTTGACGCCCTTTTTATATTATCAACTCATGGCACTTCTTTTTCTCTCCCACAATCTGACCTTGTATTTTCCCTCCTCAATTCTGCTATATGCAAAACAGTTAACGAATCAAGATTAAGCTTGAAGTGCACTATTTTCTATTCACAGAATAATAAACACATTTAATTACATAAATCTTTTTATGATAAATACAAGTATAGACAACACAACCTGACAAGACACAACAATCTTATTAAATCACAAATTTTCAGCATGCCTCAGTCTCTTGGATAAACCCTATATCCCAGCAAGAAAAGTACAAACCCTCCACCGGAAAACAATTTATTGTTCCTAACTAATATTACATTATTTTAGTGGTGTATTCTTCATCTAAGGGTTTTGATTAGGGCAAGTGGCATATCTAACCTCTCTGCAACTATATACTGTTAAAGTATTTCACATATAAGCTAAATCACTCGACTGAGAATCGGATCCCATCATATTATAAGCGTCCAATGCTTGAACCTTGGATCCAAACTGAACAGCTCATGAACATAGCTTAAGCAGCTTCATATCTACTCTCTGGTGATAAATAAAAGGGGACAACTAGCCTTACATAAAAATTACAAAAAAAATGCATACAGAAATCTCGAGCAGTAAACATGCATAAATTTTAAATAAATCAGCTCAGAAAACCACAACTAAAAGAAAAACTTAGATCTATTACATCACAATACACCTCAATCAGCAGACCACACAGTAAATTAGCAAAAAATCTGCAATTTTTGTTTTCTCTTTTTTCCTAATCCCAGCAACACTCAAGCACAAAACAATAAAATTAACAAAACTGAATCTGTTAAACGCAAATTGACACGTTTATATCAAAACAACACTTCCAACAAATGAAAATGCAAGCAGATCTACGAGCAAAAGCATGAGGAATCGAAACATACGCCAATTCAGGCAATTGAGAAATCAATAAAGAGCGAAAATTGAGCAGAGATGGAGTTAGGTAAAGAGAAAAAGGGAAGAAAATAGGAGGCAGAGGGTACCTTTTGTATGCGTCAATCTCCCTAGCTATGCGTCGTCGCCGAGTTCACCGCCGCGTCTGCTCTCTCTCCCTCGCTCTATGACCCGTCAATACACTCTTTCTGTCTCTCTGTCTCTCTCTCTCGGCCGATGACAGCCTCTTCTTCCCCGCCGCCGATGACAACCCCGTCGAAGACAGGCGTGGCCCTCTCTCTCTCTTCGCTAGCCGTCGTTCCCAAATTTGTGCAGCTGCAAATTTTGGAAATTGGTGCGGCTACAACAACATTTTAACCTAAAGTAAAATTTAGAGACCACAACCCACTGCACCACTACACTACATTTTATATTAAATAATATTAAAAAAATCAGTTGGTATTACCGACGGATAAAAATCCGTTGGTAAATTTTTTTAAAAATAAATATTAATTCTATATTAAATTTAAAATGATTTTACCAACGGAAGTTGTCCGTCGGTATTACCAACGGACACAAATCCGTCGGTAAAATCAACTTATTTATTTTAATGATTTCTAAATTAAAATTTAAAGTAAATTTACCAACGGAAGCTGTCCGTCGGTATTACCAACGGATACAAATCCGTCGGTAAAATAAATTTATTTATTTCAATTAATTCTATATTAAATTTAAAATAAATTTACCAACGAAAGTTGTCCGTCGGTAAAGTCAATTTATTTATTTAAATTAATCCCGAATTAAATTTATAATAAATTTACCAACGAGAAGTATCCGTTGGTAAATTTACCAACGGACACTCCGTTGGTAAAATTGACGGTAAATTTACCAACGAATAGGCCGTCGGTAATCCATCGGTAATGACTGACGGACAACGGTCCGTCGGTAAAATCTGTCGGTAAACTCCGCTTTTTTTGTAGTGATATGTATATGGTTTCTATTCTTTTAATTTTTATTTACCCACCAAAAAGGAGACTAATTTTGTGAGATGGAGAAGTGCTTAACATACGTGTCAAACAACTACATAATATGTATTTCTTTATTAAATTTCAACTAGAGTTGATCAAATTAATGTTTACACCTTTTTTGCTTTTTTTTCAGAAATATAAGATACATATCATATTGTAAACCTGAATATATATCAATAACCAAATTAGTGTATGTAAATTAGATAATATATTTAAATAAAATGAAAACAGAACCCACATGTCGGTTGGACTTGAACTTGCTAGATATAGATTTTTGGTGCTTCAATATTACCAATTGGGCGAGATTTTATCATATGCTTGTTTGAAACATTTCATAAATGCTTGTAAACTACCAATAAATATTGGGTGATATAGGCCCTCGAAATGAGCTAGATTTTGGGAACTTGATATGCTAGCTCAAGGGAAAATATAGAGTATTTTAACTAATAGTAAAGTGTAATTTCTCCTCTCCTTTTAGTCATACATAACCCTATGTTATAAATTGTGTTTCGCCAACTGTTGCTTACCGCGAGTATCACATTGTGAATTTGTGATACAATATGTATATTAATTCAAACAGTTTTTCTTTCCAATTTCTATGCACCACATGGTAAAAACCAATTTACCACCAGTACCATTTTGTATTTTTTTTTAAAATTTCCATCGATCGGTTGAACGATTGAATTCCTGACTAGTTGAATTTTAAACAACAATGTAAAAATATATAGTCGAAGATCCATTCATTCATAGGAACATGCAAGAATTACAATGATTGTTGGTCCCTGGTCCTCTTTCTCTGCATGGGAAAATGGACTCAGTACTGTAAATAAATTTAGCCCTTTTTTAGTAAACGCTTATATATATACATACGTACATACATCGCCCTCATTTCCTAATAAACCAACCCCACCATATATATAACACATCCTTTTCCCTTGTCTCTCTGTATAGCTAGAATGGAAGGAAGCCATCAAGAGATGCAGCTCTTCTCCTGCGGCGCAGCCGCATCTTCGCCGTCGGCGGCGCGATTAATGAAATCGAGCGATCATAATCCGCCACTGGACCTCCAGCTATCCATAAGCCTGAACAAGCCGGCCGCCTCGGAGCGCGTGGTGATCAGGAAAATGAGGAAGGCGGCGGAGTCGAGCTGCGTGGAGGCTCTCAAATGGCAGGCGGCGGAGCAGATTCGGCTGGCGGCGATGGAGAAGGCCTACGCGGAGCGCGTGAGGGAGCTGACGAGGAGGGAGATGGAGATGGCGCAGTCGGAGTTCGCACGTGCCCGCGCCATGTGGGAGAGGGCTCGCGAGGAGGTGCAGAGAGCCGAGAGGATCAAGGAGAGGATGGATTCCCTTTCAGCCACGTGCCACGCCTGCAGGCACCAATAAAATCTGCTGACCGCGGCTTTTCTTTAATTAGGTTTAATTTATTAGTTTCATCTACGAATATGTTTTAGCTTAGTTTAATTTCGTTGGTGTCATGAATTGGAGTACGAGAGTGTTTGACTTGTATTGCAGCACATGTACCATGATGAAAGAGATATCAGTTTTTCATGTGCAAAAATATAAATAATTGAGCTTCTCTTGTATGGTATTCAAAGTTCCATGATTGAACATGTACTACATTTTTCTGCATACTTCAGTTCCCATGTATTTCTGGTTCATCATCACTCCATCTACCCATTTTGAGACGGTAACGTCTATGCTTTCATAAGCAATACCACTACTTCTTCTGTGTAAAAAAGGAACAGCCAGTTAGCTAGAGTGGTCCTTCCCTTCATCTTGGAGTTGAGTTTCTACAGATCTTTCTTCACTAGTTAAGATTACTGTCTGACGACGTAATATATAAATCTTTCCATTTCTGAATTTGGCTTCATTTTTGGTTTTCCCATATTTTTCAAACTTACAATACTATTAACACCTGTATATTAGTAAAGTAAGTCATGATTAGTGAGTGTTGAAATCTTTAATATAGACGTACAAACAGAATTGATTTTTTGTGAGAAAGACACAGATTGATGATGCACATATACCTAGCTGGGAAATTAATTATAGTAAAAATCTATCTAATTAATATTTTGGTTTCATCAATAATCTCATTCCTACATTAAGATTTTTTGGTCAATATCAGATGACCAGTTTTCAATCTTGTCCAAGACACAGCATTTTGGAGGCAGCCTGTCTGCCCACGATGATCATAGTAATGCAAGTAGATAAGTTAGTCATGGAATGTGAGCCAAGTTTCAAAAGTATATCGAGTCATGTGGGACAATTTTTGATATTGTACCTACTCTTATTCATCAACAGACTAAATATAGTTTATGTGGTCTTAATTTTGGAGGAGTTGAACTTTTGTCTATTTATTAAAAACCCTCAAATTTCACATAAAGTTTTAATTTTGGCTTGCAATCCGGCGACAGAATATTAAACCAGTTCACCAGATTCTTATGTGGAATATACAATGATCTGAGGCTATCGGATTTCGAATTGTAAAATTGACATTTCCTATAAAATTCGAGAATGAAACAATATGCAAATTATATCCTGTTGATTTAAAAACGTAGCATGGTAAGATTGAATAATGAAAATGTGATGAGTGCTAAATATTAGAGAAATGGTGATGGTGAAGGTGAGAAGCCTGCAGAGGTAGGAAAAGGCAAATGAATCAGAACAAAAAGGAGACAAAGAATACATGATAGCTGTATAAAATTTGTATTCTAACTGTTAAATTTTAGTAGAAATTCGCCCGAGAAACCAAATACCCACTACCAATGTCTGGATAAGATGATTTCTAATCCGCAGCAGCACCCCATTTGATATGTTTCAAACAAAGCCACGTCTCGCATCCTAATTTACAGTATATGTCCAATTTCTTGACTGACTTTTCAACATGGCTGCTAACTTGACCTATATTTTTTCTTCATCCAAGTTTTTGTATATACTATCAAGGTAAATGTTTATATATATTGTATATTGAAGTCGTGCTGTCACTTGAGGGTTGCAATAGCAACCAAAATTTAGATGGAAAGCAACACACATCACACTCCTTTGAAAAGATCGATGTAGGACCTGGGCTGTTGTATGATCATCAACACAGTAATTATGACAAATCCTTAACATTTTGTCCTATCAAATTGTCAGAATATGTGTAACACACAGTTGGTTTTACATAATCCAAACAGCTTATATCCATAGCTTTAATCGCAATAACTGTTGAGTTAATAATAGAGTTCCATTATTGAAACTCGAGATTTTGTTCAAGTAATTACATGTGACAAACATTTCCAAGTCGGGGGATCACATGTATATACGTTGCCATGGCATTAATTTTGAGCAGAACGAAGTATTGTGAAGAAGAATTTTAGCCAATTCCGAGGAAATTTTCCTGGTTAAGAAAAAAGAGGTGTTGGTTTTGGGATGATTCATTAATATTGGAACCATTTATAAAGGCAGTGCAGAACATGACAGCATCACTTTTTTGAAGGTGGGCAAGTTTTCATTTTTTGTGGGACTCAATCACTGACAAAATGGAAATGAGGATAACACCATGGCTACAACATGTAATGAGAGAGGTGATCTGCATCTGCTTTATTACTGGAAACCAAAAAAGTTCAGAAAAAACATAAAGTTGTTGATGATTGATTCTAAGTGTTTAATAATAATAATTATATATATAATGATGGAGAGCTGAAAATTATGGTCCATTGAAATTAAGGGCTTATGATCAGAAAGCAGCACTTGCAATGTTTTAGCAGAAATGATTGTTTGTGCCCTCCACGTTTGATGGAAAATCTTGGTATAATATTCAAATTTCCACACTTGTGATCATATATAATATTTGATGCTTACACAGATATTGTCGGTTATCTATGATATACAAGAGTTCCATCATCTCTTTGTTTCCTGCACTATTGAAATTGTTGTTTTTGCTAAAACAATCATTTTTCTTTTGACTATATAACTAAGGCCACTTCACTAGAAATGGAAAATCTCTTGGGATCTTTGCTGTTGCCCCAGGATTTGAAAATTCAAAATATATATGCAGCCTCATTTCATATCTAATCATCTTTCGTCCAACCATTTTACACTAACAGAATATTAATTGCGGATTGAGGGTTCAACCTGAAGCCCCAAATACTTGACATCCCTTCGTCTAGTCGTAAAAGTTGAGTGGATTTCTCAAATCTTTCCCTGTCCCAAACTAAATAATTCATTGAACAGGACAAGGAAAAGATATACTAAGATCACAGGGGACAATGCATATGAATCCTGATAGTTTAATTAGTGAAATTAGTAACAAGCAGAATACACTAATCAAGCAACTGCTCGTTGACGTTGAGATTGTAAGGAAAGCTCAGACCCACCCCACTTTTTAAGAAAATAGTCGACTCACTCACCTTTACTTAATTTGATAGCATTCAACATTTCTCTCCAACATCCTAATATTCTTAAGCAAAAAACATCCAAAATTATTCAGAAAAAAACAACTCCATGAAATGTTAGCATATACAAAAAGAACATTCATCATTCAATCCAACAGTCTATTCGTCGCTGAAAATTGAATCTTGGTTTGTATTTGTTAGTTTTGTGATAGTTACATATTATAGCTCTGTGCATTTTCGTTAAAAAGTTCAATAGTGTAGATATTAAGCAACAGTCAATTCAATCAGTCAACTGGGTTCAATGGGCTTATCAGACAATTCGACTTAAAAAAAAAAAAAAAAAAGAGCGTAATATTTCTAGGTAGAAAAGAAGAGAGGAAAAGAAATCGAGGGTGAGGGAGGTTTGATAGGAGAATGGGGGATGGAAATAATCACAGTATGTGGAGCCATCTACCGCTGTTGGTGAGAGCTAGCTCCAAGGAATCGGTGGAATACATCCTCCAAGCCCTCTGGCGCACCCGACTCACCGGTCTGGACGCCGCCGACCGCCAAATCTTCCGCGATATTCTTCAACTCTCCAACGACTCCGACCTCGACCCCGTCAGTAATTTCCTCATCCCCTATTCTACGTTGTTCGCTCTTCCAGCTTCAATCCCTGCCAACTTCGTGATTAAGTTTTTGTCGTAGAAATTGTTAGTCGCTCTATTGCGTAAGGAGTAGTATATGCCTTGAATGCTGAATCCGAAACGTGTATCACAAAGTGATGCTGTTCGTTTTTTATGAGATGAATTCTATTTGTTGCTGTGATAGTTGCTGCTGACGTGGAATAGGGGATTGGTTGCAGCCAGGGGGAGGGGGGGCTAACAGCTAGTCTTATTGTCATTGCTACACTGTTGTTGAGATTCGAGTGATGGTCAAGTACAATGGGAAAATGCTAGTCCTAGACTGATTCAGTTAGTTTAATGCTAGAAATGCTAGCACTGGTGCACATTGTAGAGGAGGAAGGAGAAAACTGTGTTAGAAATATTGAAGATGTTTTATTATGAGAAAAACATGTGTTTTCTAGCAAGAGAGTAAGATGTTTATGCAAATAGTGCTAGTGTAGGTTTGCAAGAAAAAACTCCCTGCTTCAAAAAAATCATATACATCTCTTTAACATAGAAGATGCTACCTGTCGCTTTGTCATTGAAACCACTCAGATTTTGTTGTGACTCATGTCTTCTTTTTAAGTCCTTTATAATTAACTTAATGGAGCCTCTTTAGACATGTCAAAGCTATAATTTGTTACACTTCCTTGTTTTTCTTTAGTAATGCTACACCTCTCAGATTAATACAAAGGGGTTCTGTGAATGCTGCTTGATTGAGCCATTTGAGACTTCGTCTAGTGTTAGTGTCATCATCTGATGAGCTATTCGACAACATAACATTTGAATGGCATTGAAGATATGCTGCTTGATTGAGCCATTTGAGACTTCTTCTAGTGTTAGTGTCATCATCTGATGAGCTATTCGACAACATAACATGTGAATGGCATTGAAGATCACAGAATTGTTTTAAATATAATTTTAACGGGCAACTTAGCAGATTATGCCTCCTTTTGGATTATTCCAGATTGATTACTTCTCTTTGGGGGGGGGGGGGTGTTCAGTCATGCTTATCTGTGACACAATTGCATCATAATTATGGCATGACATGCAAACACCCTCTCTAGAATTGACACCCTCAAGGCTGCAAGATGCAGAACCCTAATGTACTGGTCTGCACTATCTCTATTTGATATACTGGCCGCTGCATTGCCTCTATATTAGTCAACAATCTTATGCTTGTAAAATTTTTCTTAGTTTAATTAACTTTTGAATTGTCTGAGTGACTCTTTCTTCATGAGATTACATGCTATCATGCGGCTTGAACGATAAGATGGTTTGTGGAGATCAAGATTGGAGAGTTAGTCGGGGAGGTTGCACTATGAGTTGAGAACTGGCCTTAATATATTTAGGTGTTCCACTTAGGGTAATCCTACTATTGTTTCATTCAGTAAAGATTTCAAGGAGATTAGCATGTCAGAACAATATCCTTCAAGGGTGATAAGGTGCCTTAAATAAGCTATTAATGCACTTCCAGTATATTGTATGTCCCTTTTCTGTATTCTCATGGGGGTTACCAGACCTTTTATGGAAAATTATATGGTATTTCTTATAGGATGGGCTGATGGTGATTCCCACTCTCAGATCCCTGTATGGGAAACAGTAGGCTTAAAGCATTGGGGATAGTGGGAATAGGTACCATTTATTTGGAAAGTATGGTGTTGCTTTGAAATGGTGGTGGCTTTTTTTGGTGGAAGGGTTTCTCTGTGAAAAGAGTAAATGCTAGTAATTATGGCTTGCAAGATATCAGATATGACGGCTAGTAGAACAAATTTTGAGCCCTTGGAAAATCTTATGAATTTTTCTTTAATTCTTTCTTCCCACATCACTTAAATCCATGCTCTAATACCCAGAAATTCTAGTGTTTTCATGGGTTTTAGTACTGGCAAGCTACTGACTTGTTATGTGGTGTGGGTGAGAATTCTGAATTCCAAATATTGTTTGTCTGGGATAGGTGTGTGTGCTGTAGGAGTATCTGGAGACTCGGGAGCATATACTTTCTTAACTGCCCTTCTGTGAGGTTTCTATGCTTCTGGAGCTCACTGAGATGGATCTTGTATGGTATACCCCAGTTTTTGCTCGGACCTTTTAATGATTGATTTAAGGAAGTTCTTGGGAGGCAGAGGTAATGATTTCTAAAGGGCATTTTTCCTATGTCATGCTGGTATGCATGGCTTGAAGGAAAGTGGAAAATATTTGAGGATAAAGAGGTTGCTAGGATAGAGTTAAGTTTGGGTGTCTTTAAGGCTGCAAAGGCATTAATATTTCAGGCATATATGTGATTTCAAGCATCAAGTGTGGGGTGTCTTTATTTTGTATGGTTATGATTGGATATCTTGCCCACTCATTGGAGACATTAGATTGAAATTTATTAAATTGTATTTTCTCTTATCCAAAAAATAAATTAAAAAATAAGTTGCTGTATAATGTGTTTCTGCAGCTATTAGTGTGTCTACGAGTATTGATCCGGAGGTGTGTTTATGACAATGTTAATAAAGATGAGATTCAGAAATTGTTCCCTGCTGAAGTTCTGCCTGAACTGCAAAGACTATTGACACTTCTACTGCAAAAGTTCCAAAGGGAGTGGCGACAGGATATTTCAAAAGATCAGGTGAGAATTCTTGCATTCATAGTAAGATAGAGAGAGAAGTGCGAATTACTTAAGTGAAATGCGTATATGTTACCAACATAATTGTTTCCTGTTAATCTCTTTTCATTCGGTTAGGTCATGTTGCCCCGGCTAAAGTCAATGACCTGGAACATGGCAAATCAAAGTGTGGAACAATCAGAGCCTGCTGCAGTTATAAATTTGCAGGTATTCTTTTGCTGGCATATGAGATGAACTGCTGATTCTTGCAACATCTTTCTGAAGTCGAACTATGATTTTTGCAGCTTCACACTGATGCTCAACCAGATGTGGGTAAAAGGGATGTTAAGTTCCAATTGGCAAAAGACACTATGGAAATGATGTTGAAGTCCATGTACAGTATAAGAGACCAGCTGTCTGAACCTGTAAGTGCAATTGCATTTTTCCTTCTTTATATTTATGGCCAATGTACTATCCTTCGAACTCTTCTTCTCATGTCAGGACGAAACACCAGACAGACACTTAGTTCAGGATTAATGTGGTTTAGCTCTAATATCAGTCATTAGAAAGGTAAATGTAGTTCTGCTATCTGTTTCAGATTATCATGATTCCGGCATATTTAGTAATGCCAATTCGGGTACTTCCCTTCATATTGGCTTTTGCATATCCTTTAGTCATGTAGTTCCTCATAAGTAATTTTCATACGCTCCCGGAAGTCATGGAGTTGAATTGATTTATGTACTGGAGACAACCTTCTAATCGCGCAGTAAACTCTAATCTACGTATTAGCGTTGTTTTTCTGTTATAAGTTTGTAGTATTAGGTCGTTGACTACATGATTGAGTTACATTGACATGAATGAAAACAACGGTCTCCAAAAAGTTGTTATTTGTTCATATACTTGTTGGTAGTGCTTGGTCATTGAGACTATATGGTTTTATTCGTTTTGGCTATACACTATTTCGGTGGAGGTGTATTTAATTAGGTTTTATTAATTCTTTGTTAATGCATGTACCAAGCTTTTGGTAACTTTTTGAGTTTGGAAATGAGGAATCTAGGTGTTGAACAGGACGGTCAGACGGAGGAAGAGGGAATAAATCATAAAAGCGCAATCAATGGCGGAGGTTTAGATGACAAAGTAAATACAAACTATAATTTATATGATTTAACTTTCAAAAAAGTGTATGGTCAACTGAAAAAATTCTCTTCACTTGGTCGGAAGAACATTTTTACTCCTATTTTTTTTTAATTTTACCATTCTCCACTATAAGATGCAATATGTATTTGTGATGTGATACTGCTACTACACACCTCACCTAACTAAAATTATTTTTCTGAGTATATCGTAATCATACAAGAATGGTTGCCACATCACACATGATAATCCACGTGGCATTATCTCTTCATCACTAGTTATATCTACTAACCAAATAGGGAGTATTTCCCTTCCGTTTGCCATATACATGAATAAGAGTATCCTCGCTACAGTTTGTATATCATTTATTATGAATACAATATTTACAGTTGTCTCACTATGGTAATTTACGGTTGTTTCAAGGCATGCTTTGCGCAAATTTTGTTTTTGTGTAATAACTTTCTCAATAGGGATGATACCTATATCCCTTCAAAAAAAAAAAAAAAAAAAAAACTATCCTAATGAGGTTTAAAAGTTCTGTCAGCTAACTTTCCTTATAATAATGTAATCGATAGAGTCAACTATGATAATAATAATATCAAATCATACCACAACAACTAGATAATATTATGAAATAATAGGATCAACACTTCATAATTTTTATATCGTCGTGTTTATGCTTGCTCAAAATTCTGTCTAGTGCCACGTCCTTGATAGTTTTTTCTTCTTCTTTGAATTGTAAATTTTCATAAATAAATTTAGTATACATACGGGCAGGGAAACGAAGCTCCCCCAAAACATTTTTTACATTTGTGCATTTTGTTTTCATTGAAAATTATCCCATAAATATATGTTTCCGCTCTTGCAAATGCGATAATTAATGATTGCCATATGTGTACGTTTTAACGAGGTTTGACGACTCTCTCGAATTGAGAGTTAGGAACTTTAAAGTGCATACTTTTATTATTAAATTATAATATAACTATCCTTTGACAATAAGTAGTGTATAAGGATAGCCAGATAGGTATTATAATATACATACTCATATTCACATAAAAAAAAAAATCATACTTGTATTCGTCTTCATATTCGTGTGAACAACAATTTCTGTTTCTAAGTATTTAGGCACTCATACAACGATACATACATACTATAACAACATAAATTTCAATTTGTCAAATTCTTAAGCACCCAAGAATGACCCGATTGGATGGCCTAATTGTAAAAGTCACATTCAATAATTTAACATGTTTTTCGAAATTCCTTAGAAAGGTTTGTTGGAATGCTTTAAAGCGGATTCTAAGATAAAAATGTTCATTCAAATTGGGATTTACATTTGAAAAATAGAATGGAACGAAAGTATATCGTGGTAAGTTTTGTTGAAAGTCAACTACAGAAACTAAAAATGATAATAATGAAAAACATGATTGAAGAATTAGGTATACAAGTAAAATATGATAATGTGCTTTGTGACTATTAAAACAATATGTGTGATTATGTCAAAATCTATGGATATGTCAAAATATATAAACGTAAAATTGAATTATGTTAAATGCGTTGAAATGCTAACACCTTCATGAACGTGAAGCTTAAATCTCAACGACGAGGGCTTCATGCAAATTAATCTTTTTTAAGAAAAAAGATTACTTTATGTTCTTCTTTCAATGGAGAAAGAAATATTTTCGATCATCCAATACTTTTTAATCTAAAATATATGAAAAAAGAAGAAGAAAAGAGACCACGTAGCCACTACATGTATACATCATAATCAAATTATTTTATGCCCAGAAAGGTAAAGCTAGTGAGATCATTCCAGAACTTTGTTCTAACATAATAAAGAATCACCACAATAATTAGATTTTCCAAATTTGATTCCACTATCCAAAAAGAATTAAATAATGAAGCCAAACTCAAACCACACGCCCCAAAACTTGTTACATCCTAATATAAAAGTAATTAAAAAACATAAATTACTATAAACTAAATATTAGAATTTAGGATATAATTTATGAAATCGAGGCGGGCTGACCACCATTTGTGAGTTGATTTCTCCCTCTAAACCAAAACGCCTCCACACAGATCATTTGCTTAATCCAATTTCAATTTCCCAGTCAATTCCCCTCAATCAATCAATTAATCAATCCCCCAAAACAATCTTGTAGCATATATATGGCAACGTCTCACCTTCCCAATTCCTTCCAATAAAAAGGCGTTCGATTCCCCCGCCCCAATTTCTGTGCCCTAATTCATCGATCAATTTCCGTCTATACACCTAGTGACACACACTAAAGTTGGAAGCACTGAAGCAGATGGCGGCGGCAATCGAAGGCGAGGACAAGGTACTGGCCACCGCGCAGCGGATCGTGCAGTCGCTCGGCAACACCTCCGACACCGACGATATGCTTCTTATCTTCTCCACCTTCGATAACCGCCTTTCCAACCTCTCCTCCTTCGTTGAGAATCCTTCCGCCGCCGGGGGCGACGAGTCCTCCGCCACCCCTTCCCGGTTCGACGATGCCGAGCGGATCATTTTGAGCCACACCGATTCGTCCTCGTTTCCCGACGACTACTTGGATGCAGTTGATGAGATCATACGATTGACCGAGGAGTTCAACCTGGGTTCTTCCGATGCCGGCGATGAGGTGCTGGATCGTGCTGAGAACGCGCTGCAACTCGCGATGTCGCGGCTGGAGGATGAGTTCCGTCACGTGCTGATCCGGAACACCGTCCCACTTGACCCCGACCGCCTCCACCGCTCAACACTTTCGTCGTCCGCCGCTGCTATCGCGATTGCTGCGACGGAGTTCTTTAATGGTGATGCGAGTGAGAGCCTTGAAGACGTCAGCAGCGGGCGTTACAGCCACCACAGCCATGGTAGGGGTGTGAGCTTTGGAGGGGACGATATGTCCCTTGAATTGATTCACCCCGATGCTGTGTCTGAACTGGGAGAGATTGCTGATAGGATGACCCGATCTGGGTATGAAAAGGAATGCTGCCAGGTCTATTGTAGTGTTCGGCGTGATGTTCTAGAGGAATGTATGGCTATTCTTGGAGTAGAGAAATTGAGCATCGAGGAGGTTCAGAAGATTGAGTGGAAATCGTTGGATGAGAAGATGAAGAAATGGATTCAAGCGGTGAAAATAGTTGTTCGAGGTCTTCTGTCGGGTGAAAAGCATTTATGTGAGCAGATTTTTGCTGGGTCTGATTTGATTAAGGAAGTCTGCTTTCTAGAGACTGCGAAAGGTTGTGTGATGCAGTTGTTGAATTTTGGGGAGGCAGTTGCGATTGGAAGGAGGTCCGTGGAGAAATTGTTTAGGATTCTTGATATGTATGATGCATTAGCCCAGGTTCTATCTGATTTGCAGGCATTATTTAT
>JAYDZE010329044.1:0-18141 GCA_034509125.1 Monilaria moniliformis | reverse complement strand
AAAAAAAAGTAAAAAGTACTTTAATATATATATATATATATATATATATATATATGAAGAATAAAATTGCGTAGAGAAGGACAATAGGAGATTATACTATATTTTGTTTTTATTTTTTTCATTTTCTTTTTCATTTCTTGCTCGTTATTGCTAGTATAGTATAATCTAAAGACGGAGAGTCTTATTTAAGATTGTTTGACAGGTCAAGATTTAGATTCAAATACTGTTGATTACTGTTGGTGTTACTGAATATAAGTTTCGATTCAAAATTTTGACTCATCTAATGAGTAACATTAAGCATGCATCTTTTAAAATATGTCAATGAATATGCATGTTAATCCAAATACTTCTAGATTTTTGAATTACTACAAGTATTCCTATCAACTATCAATGATATTGATTTTGTTTCCTCCTCTATTCAAATTCATGATTTTCCAATTGTTCTTTTCTTTAACTCCGAAAACAAGAATGGTGGCAACTGTAGTATGACATGATTTCTCATATCTTTTGTGTTTATACGAATATATAATAAAAATCCAACCTGACGTAATTAAATAAAAAAATCAATCCGATAATGTCGAATTTTGTTGCCCATGCGAAGAATCGTCGAAGCTGCCTTGCCCTTTGCGTTCCACTTCATCGTACGTAAAAGAGCCTGCAATTCCAACAGCCATCACATCACATTAACTAAAGCAGAACAGAGAAGGAGAAAACGAAACGTCGCCCCCCGAAATTCTCCAACAGTCTATATAACTCACACTAAACTTGCGAAATTCCGAGAGAGAGTGAGAGAGAAATGTCTGCGAAATCATCAGATCCAAAGAAAAAATCCGTAGCCTACGACTATGAGAGCAGTGAACACGAAGATGACTCTGAGCCCGAAAGCGATCTCGGGCTGTCTCTGGACAAACTCAATCTCGGCCCGAAAAAGAAGCTCCTCATTCTCTGTCTAGGCGGCCTGCTTGTTAGCAGAGTTCACGTTAGGGATAAGGCCACTGTTCGAGGCCTGCGCCCTGATATTGTTTATGGCAAATTTCTGGGTATTAATCCTCACTTTTTATTTTCTATTTTTGTATAATTTCTTGTTTTCTGTTGATTTTATGTTTTTGTGTGGCAGTTTTCAAGAGGCCATTTTGCACGGAATTTCTCAAGTTCTGCTTTGAACGGTTTGAAGTTGCGCTGTGGTCTTCTGCAAGAGAGTAATTAAAGAAGCATATCTTCCTTTTTTTGTTTATTTTCTTTCTTTTCCATGCATATTTATTTATAAAAAATCATGTTAATTCATATTTTGGAACGATCAGGCATAATATAGAAGGTGTTTTGACCAATATAACTGGTGGGAGTGCCAACAGAAACAAGCTGTTATTCGTATGGGTAATGCAGACCAACTTTGCATCATTTTTCTTAGAAAAATGAAATAACAATTTATTAATTTTCTTGGTGGTATTTTATTTTGTTTAGGCACAAGAAGACTGCAAAGATTCTGGATTTTACTGCCTCAACAAAGGGGAGAAGCCCCTATTTCTGAAAGAATTGAAAGATGTGTGGGGAAGTAGATCCTACAAAGGGAAATACTCTGCTTCAAACACTTTGTTGATTGATGATGAACCCCACGTAGCCCTTCTCAATCCGGTACATATTTTTATTAATTGAGCTTTCAAATTATATCCAGAAAATAACTGAAACGAGCTTTAATCGCAGCCCAACACGGCAATATTCCCACAACCGTACAAGAAGCACGACCGGTCTGATACCTATTTAGGTAAACCAAGTTTAAAACAGGACTTAGACTGACTATTTCCATGCAATAAATTGTTTTATTTATTTTCTTTTGGGAAACTGGTTAGGTCCAGACGGCGAGATGCGGAAATATCTTGACGGAGTCGCGGACGCCGACGATGTTGCGGCGTACGTTAAGGATCACCCGTTCGGACAGCGTGCGATAACGCCGTCGCACCCGAACTGGGACTTCTACAGCAAGGTTGTTCGCCGTCACGGCAAGGATGTCGAGGATTCTGATGCGGAATCTTCTGCTACATGAAATGTTTGGATGAGATAGATGCCTATATTTATAATAAAAATGGCATTTGGCAGCATGAAGAATCTCGTTTGTTTAGGTTTTTGTCGTGTTGACAAGTATTCGCTTTATATATATCTATGGAGTTATGTTTCTGGGCTCCTTTTGAAAGCTTATGTTGATTTTGACTGATTTTCTATGTATATATCCTGAAATATCACTTCAGGAAGATATATTCTTGGCCTGGCTCAACGACTTTGATATTTCTGAAATCTGATATTACCATGTCCATAATAATAATAATAAATAGTAGTAGGCATAGCAGCCACCCCTGTTTTGTGAAAGAATTCGAAAAAATAAGCCATTTCTGTTTTGGGCAGTCTTTTCTTTTCTGAAGAGTCAATAGAGGAAAAGAGGAAGCCTCTGTTTGTGAAAGAATTGGAAAGACTTAAATAGGAAAATAATTATTACAAGAAAAAAATATACTCTGCCCCTCTTCAAATATCTATCTGCCGACTGCCGATACTACCAACCAGTGCCTTTATTCTTGTACATTTATAACAATTTTCAATGCCTTACTATTCTTGTGGGAACAAATACAATTATCCTCCTGAGTGGAACAAATAGCTTATAAGCCAACTTACAATTTCATGGTGCTTTAAAAAGATGGCTAAAGTCATTTTATCAATGAAGTAGAGCTTTCAAGAAGGTGCGAAGAAAGAAGATGGTTAGCTTATAAGCTCTTTAAAACAAGTTAATATGTCGAGTCAAGCTCGAGCATATGGTCATCAAACCCATGTCAAGATTTAAACCTATATCTAGTAGCATTTATAATTTTGTGATATTTGATTGTGATTAGATTCGAACAAAAGTTCCAAACAATAAGTCTCGACCTGTCATCGTCACACGAACTTGCCTCTCAATAAAACATGAAGCTGAGATACTTGAAGGAAGAATAATCAAGTAAACATAAATTTCGAAGAGAAACAGAGTCATCAACAAAAAAGTAAAGACAGAAAAACGTCTGTGATTTCTAGACGACCATGACTAAGAATATATGAGGCTAGAGCTAACCGGAGCAGTTCAGTTCCTTTCGACATCAGTTAATCCCAAACACCAACTAAAAATAGTGACTACCTTCGGTCAGTGCTCCTCCACAGATACTGAAATGTTAATGTCAGGGTACGGTCTGTGATCAGAGCCGTTCCAATCAGCAGTGTTGTCAGTAGATGCGGAATTTGGCTGGTCTTTATTGCTTAAGCTGTTGTCGGCCTCTCCCGGGTACTGTGATGCCGGGTTGGGATAGATGTTCGTCTCTGGTGGCGCCTGTGATATTGGTGTCGCTGCAGTCACAGTGGCAGGAGGGCAGTGGACTGCAGGGGCCACTCTTGGCTCGCTCTGCTGCTTTCGTTTCTGCATCTTGAAACCATTTGGCACGAAGCTCCCAACTACAATCTGATGTGTATGTATTCTGATATCAGCACATCATTTGAAGAACTAGGAAGATAATGATATTGATGTACCCAGATCAATGGGAAAAGTGAGGACCTGGATTGGATTAGCTGCCATGAGCAGACCTGCAACGCCACCACCTATTACGCGACCATCAGGGCTAGCTAGTGAAACGCTCAATCCACCAGATCGGCTTTTTATCCCACTATTGTCAGAAACCGTGTATGACCCGGTTAGAGTTAAAATCTCAAAACGCCCCTGCATCAATTCAACATTTCAGGTTTATACACAATGTTTTGGAAAAAAGCAAGAATCACATTGCTTCTAAATGTATCGTACATAACATGCCCATTGGAGGACAAATGGAACCTTAATCAGACATCAAATCCACCAAAAGAAAATTGTATCCGCAACTTTTGTGAGTTCATGGTTGACAGAAACGGTATGGATGAAATCTTGAAGGCTCAGTGATCTAGACTTGCGAAAAATATCATTCATTACCAGAAAAAGAACACCAGCTCCTCATCCCCACACCCAAAAGTTAATGTAATACTTAGAATCAGATGAAGCACAACAATTCTGCATGCTTCTAATTCCAGAAGGGAAACTTGGCACAGATAAGGTTCTCAACGAAGAACAAGCCCAGATACTAGATTGACAATTCACAAAATGCACAGGCATAACTCTATAATAGAGTTGCTCTAACATCAAGAAGACCAAAAATTTGTTTAGATAAGAACAAGAAGATCCCAACAATTATATGGCAAGCACAAGCAAACCTTATCATTTATCAATGACATTCGAATCAATTCATATTTGGATAACTTTCTTGATTCTTAGTACGGAACACGAAGAATGTTCCCCCTTTTCTTCAACCAAGCAACAAACATGACATCGCATCATAGCAGAGCACACACATAGAATAACAGAGCGACATGAAATCATTCGAGGAAACAATATATGTAGTCTTGTGGTGGATAAGGAGCGTTATACCTCATATGTGAGTAGCCCGCCAGACGTACCGGGCTGGCGAAGCGTGACATTGGAGACAGATCCATTGGCAGAAAGAACACAGATCCCTCTGTGACCCTTCTGGGCAAAGGTGAGTATCTTCCCAGCAACATCCTGCAAAATATAGCTAATACTTAGCTAAAACTGTAACAAAGATTCTGTGTGAGAATCGACACCAATTGTCATTACCTCTCCTGTATGTACAGTCACAACATGCGGCGTAAAATCCCCTCCTGCTGTGCTTGCAAACAATTCACCTGCAAAATGTAACACAATATAATTTAGAAATGGTTATAGAATATAAGGAACCCTAGTTCTGGAATTGCATCTTCCCCAGTTTTGGGGGGAGAGCAAAAACAGTCTAAAATAACAAGGAAGACAATAAAATCCTTAAGCATTGACTTCTGAGTTAAGATTTAGAGAAATTTAATCTGAAATCAAAGCATATGCTAGTGATATCTCCAGATATTAATAGAAAAGATTAGCGATTAGTTTTCCCCTTTTCAAACCACAACAGATGAGCTAAAATAGTAACAGAGAAATATGGAACAAAAAATACAATATGAAATCAAAGTCAAGATTGACTCAAAGATCCAGCGAAAATGTTGAAATCATTGAAAAAATCGTCAAAATATAAAAGAAAAATAAAAAAAGAAAACAAGAATTGCAACAGTGAATTAAACAAACTCACCCAAAGACGCAAGAATTTGCCAGTTTCCGGTAGCCGAATGTTTACCGCGACCTCTTTTGGAGCCGGAGGAGTTCTCAAACGACCTTGGCGTTGATAGAGTAAAGCCGGCGGCGGCCTGCATCGCCGTCGGGGATCTAATATACGCCGGATTCAAGTTGCCATCGGCATCATACTTTCTAGGCCTCCCTCTCTTCTTCTTCCCCATCGTTAAATCACCATTACCACCACCACGCACTCCCACTACTCCTCCACCACCCAACACGGCGGCGCCACCACCATCAATCACCACTCCGCCGCCACCAACACCTCCGCCACCCACCTCCACCGCCGCCGCGCTCTTCTCCATACCTATACCCATATCCATGCTCACCACCTCCGGAACCATTCCACCGCCGGCAGCGGCGGCGCCACCAATGCCGCCGTGAGCGACATAATCACCACCACTCAGCGGCGGCGAATCGGAGTCCAGATTGCCGCTTAGCGAGCCGGAGTCCGTGCTCTCCCTGTCTTCAACCTCCATAAATCTCCCTTTTAACAAGCCCTGTATGTTCTAGAAATTTAGCAAGAAAACAAAAGAGATGAAAAGGATTTAATTTTTTTGAAAGATTGGTAGGTGGAAACAAATGGCGCCAGAAAGTTTCAACCTAAAATTTATTTCTTGTTGCTTTCAATTTTTACAGCTTTATTTTGTGTTGGGGAGAAATTTTGTAAAGTCGAGTTCCCTCCATTAATGGGGTTGAAAGCTCCGAGGAAAGAGAAAAATAAAAACCAATATTTGTCTTTTGTCTGCAAGTTTGGTCTGTAAAAGTGAAAGGCTATTATTCCTTTTTCTTTTTTCTTTTTTACATAATTATACCTATTTATGAATTCTTAAATAATTGTGTGATTTGATTACTAATGTGGAGATTACTATACACTAAACCATATTTAGAAATAATTCGGAATTTATATTATTTTTATAATTTTGTTTTACCTAACTCACGGTTGGTATTATTTCGTTTTAGAATAAGGATAAGGAATTATATTAATTGGGAGATCCATTTTTTGGGAAAATATTCTTCCGATTATTTCAAGCATTTTGGAGTTTATTTTTCGAATTAATTTTGAAATCTAAGTCCCTGCTGATATGCATTTTTGTTTAATTGTAATTAATTCATTATTTTCTGGTAAGGAATTTTATATGCAAATTCATTAATGTTTTATGGGTGTATATAATTTTCGGATCTTTTATTTTATTTCATTCGCGTATAAATAAATGTGATCAGCAAAGGTGGATCTGTGTGAATGTTTCTGGATTGAATTGATATTATCTTTATTTTTATTTTTTAGGTATATATATATATATATATATTATTTAATTTCGGATAAAGTTTGACTTTGAAATCACTGGTCATATCCTTTTTTCATATTTAAGTAAGGTTTAAATTCTGTGGATTCGTATGTTTTTACTGGAAATTTATTATGCAATTTTATCAACGTTTTAAGTGAATCTATAATTTCTGAATCTCTTAATTCTATTATATTTGACAAGTGTTACCGAATAAAATTTAAAATAAATGTACGATATTGACATAGGTGAAATGATCATATATTTTTCGTTCAAAGCTCAAATAAATTAGGTTAGTATTTTTATGTACGCATTTGACATTTTCTCTAATGTTTAAATAAATATTACAAGTATATTTGTGGTGGTGTGGTATAGTGTTTTAATTGATATAATAATTAAATAATATACAATTTTAGAAAAGAGATTACAAGTACTTTTTTAGAAATAAATAAACCGACGTTGATCATTTACACTAATATTCTAGTTTTTGTTATTAACACTGATATTAAATCGACTAACAAGAATAATTTATTTGTACCTAAATAAAAACTTTAAACATTATTAATTTGCTCAGTAAACATCAAAGGTGTGTATTAGTATCTAAAGGTAATATAATGACTAAGTTGTGGAATGATGACTTCAATCATGCCTAAAGATTATGGGTTTCAATTTTATTGTGCAATTTAATTATACACCATTTAGGCGACACAACTATATCACTATAAATAAGAAATATATTACACTGTATCCATTTGAATTAGACTTCGTTGAAAATATAAAAATGAAATAATTTATATTTATAGAATATATTTTTGGAGAAATATACATATGTGTGTGTGTGTATGATATGAATAAAAGTCTTTTATGTAAATTATATTTGATAATCATTGCTGTATCGATTATCTTGAAGTATA
Organism: Monilaria moniliformis; assembly: GCA_034509125.1. Classification (NCBI taxonomy): domain Eukaryota; kingdom Viridiplantae; phylum Streptophyta; class Magnoliopsida; order Caryophyllales; family Aizoaceae; genus Monilaria; species Monilaria moniliformis. The sequence continues at coordinate 10,729 of JAYDZE010329044.1, read as the reverse complement.
CATGATTATAATTTCTACTCATATTCAAATTAATGTATGTAAATATACATTAAAACTTTTGTATCTTATATTTATAATAAAATACAGCGCTAATAAAAATTTACGACTTACACTATATATGATATTGATGACATTTATCTAAGGAATTTATTTTGACAATTATTTTAATTCAATGAGTTCATCTGTTTGAGCTACTACTAGCTGGATTCTTAAATATACATTTTTATTTATATTTTTTTTATTATTTTTTTCATTTTGAGGGAAACATTTTAACTTTTATCGGTAATGTTTCATCATTACCGTTGGTGTCTTAAAAAAAATAAAAAAATTTGCTCAATTTATGTGCATAGATAGTAATGAATTTCATCTTAATTTTGAACAAGAGGGTTCTCTAGCAAAATAAAATTCCCACAATACATTGATAAATATAGGTTAAAAATAAGCTCAGAAATAAACATAAATCGAATATTGCAATAAATAAGATGTTAGTGGATGATGTTAGGTAGATAATCAATTTCAAAAGTTTCCGTTTGAAATTATTGCTCCATTTTTACGTAGTCCTTAAGTAAGTTGAAAATATGTTAAATATGTTAGTATTATATCACAAATGTAATTATTCAAATGGATATTAATAATGTTCGTATTCTATTAATTATACTATAATGATTTTTATGATAACAGACAAAGACCCACATCTGAACCAAATATATTTATATAATCACATTCATATTTGAACTCTATGTTAATACATAACTAAGACTGAGTATTAACCGTTGGATTACACGATCCTAGCATTCATATTTAGGACACGTAGATTATTTTTTTTAATTATCTTACTCGAGAAGGATATTACGGCAATGACAATAAATGTATGGTAAATTACTATTTAGTGCCAATTTTCTCACTCAAACAGATCACACTGTCTCATTTGAAAATGGGAAAAAGCCAATTACACGGTTTGAAAAGTCCTTTTAAATCTTCTCTATACTTCATCAATTGAGTTTTTAGTTTATATTATATTTTATCCAAAAAGTCCTTTTAAATTATTTATAATTTATCCAAAAAATTGAAGTATTAAATTTTCTAATAAAAGCCATATATAATCGACAATTTATAAAAAATGTCTAAAACTACTGAAAATATGAAATAAAGTTGTAAACTATAGATAATTTATTAAAAGTGTTCCAGAATTCATTTTCAACTCCAAAATATTGATGTCTCTATCCAGATTTCATTGTGGAATTATAAGATAAACTGTATAAAAATGGAGTTGGTCCAAATCTTGATGTTTGGTGTGGCAAGGTTCACTTATTATAAATTTTAATCATAACGCTATTGTGGCATTTCTCTAACCACATCAACATTCTGGAGCTAGGAAATGCATTTCCAATATTTTTTTATAAAATATTAATAGTTCATGATTTCAAGTGATCTTTTTATAGTTCAAAATATTTTGGAGAAAATGGCACTCCTATACCTTTCTATTAGAAAAAAATCAATAATAATATAAATATATATATAAATAAATATATCGTAGCCCTTTAAAACAAATAATCTGATATAGTGAGATAGGAGGAATAAAAGCAAGATGCTTTGTTAGTTATGTTTACTTCTGATTTTCATTTTGTCTTTCGTCTATTAATAAAAAGACCGGCACTACGGATATGTGTCATTCAGCTTTAAAATATAAAAAAATAAAAATAAAGGCGTCAATGGCTATTTTAATTTTTTTCTTAATTTGCCTTCAATAGCTACTTTGCAACGACCCTCACTTTTTTATATATATTTATTTTCATTCTATAAATATGATAGAGTCAATCTCAAACTCTCCAAATTCTGCGTCATCTACAATGCAGTTGGATAGAGAAAGAATGAGCGGCTCAAGTGAGGCGAACATTTTGAAAGATGTGTTGATCACCTACGTGAACGAAAACAATTAAGTCTTTAAAGTATGTGAAGACTTAGGAGAAGGTTTGCCATTGCGAAAAGTGGGTGGGTATTGGGTCGGCTAGATTGAAGCGAACAAAACATACCTCCAACAACCAATTCAACATGAGCAAGAATGCCGACCTCAATCCCCTTTCGAGGGAGGAGACGCCCCATTGGCCAGGAAGCGGCAAAACAAAAGAGGAAGGAGAATGTGACATCCTCAAGCATTGGAGCAACGGAGGAGATAACTAACATGAGTCGCGTCGTATCGTATAAGTTGTTATATGAAGCCAACTTGCAAGACGTGGCTAAAATGGTGTAGGAACAAGCCGAGAACCACCGCCTTCTTCTCAAAAGTTTAATGAGGCAGTTGGATTTGGTTTAGAATAGTTTTAGTTTTTAATAATGTAATTTAGGATTTAAATTATGTAACTTTATAATTTTAATAATGTGATTTTAGGATTTTAATTAATGTTGTTTTAGACTTTTTATTATGTGATTTTCTTTATTTTAATAAAATTCACATTTTGATTTCATAATTTTTATAGATATATTAATAATTATAAATTATAAATAAAATAATAAAAGATGAATAATGTAAAAAAAAGAGCAAAATTAATATCTTCTATTGTAGATATAATTTTTTTTTTTTAAAAAGTTATTATAAGACCTATGCACAATATATGGAAAAAGAAAAGGTTGAACCTCTATTTACAGAATTATGTTTCAGATAATATTAATAATATAAAATAGATAGAAATCACTGTGCATATCTTTTTCTAAAAAAATCGTATATACATAATATATTAAATACAGACGCTTTAAATGTCACGTGTCAGATCAGAGATGCACCCGCTGCTTCAACGATTGTACATGACCAGAATCCCGACTCACACACAAACACTTAATTGTCTTGTCGCAGAATATATAACAAAAATGCGAACATCTGATTTTGAACACAAACAGACATTTGACCAAGTACATTTTGCACACGTTCTATCTCATTATTTTGTCCTTTAATTTTACAATGTATATTCATAAATATATAAATATTAAATATATACAAGTTATTTGATAACGTTTCCATTGATTAAATCAATGACCCAGTAATTTAATGGATTGACAATTTGATATTCATTTATGAACATTGCTTCAACATAGTGTTGTTGGCTTATACAATAAATGTTAATTGAGTGAAATTATATTCATGTATATCACATCGTCTATTTGATTTCACTATTACAATACGTGATAATATAAAAAGATATAAATATGGAAACTAAAAGACGTTTTGAATATAAAATAAGGGAAAAGATAAATATACATAATTGTACATACATAATATATTTAAATTTTAAATTAAACTGAATTGATTTTATTATTAATTGATTTTATTATTAATTATTTATTTTTTTAACTAAATTGCTTCTATTGTATTTTCAAAGTTATGATTGAAAAATTGGTTTGATAGATCCTTCAAACAAAGCGACAAAATTGATTTGGAGATAAATATGTAGATATTCAATGGAAAAGTTAATCTTTTCCTAAATCTGCAAATATCTAATTTGAAATTTTTTTTTCCTTAAATTATTGCATATGGTAAATTATGTAATATATTAATTTATTTTAAATTAATTAATATATATAAACTGATTTAAATATAAAATATCTAAAAAAAAGACCATTATATATATATAATTTATGTATGTTTATCACTACTCATAAAATAAATACAGTTCTTGTTCCCTCATTTTGAAGAAAAAGAAAAAAACTTATAGAGATATTTATGTGAACATATTTTCGAATATAAAAATAAAATATAAATGTGGTGTATAAAGCGAATAAGTTTGACTTGATTCCTTTTGGTAAATTTTCATTTTCTGGCAGATAATGATATCACGTGCACCCAAAGCGTCTTTCACTCAAAATGGGGGAAAAACAATTACTTTTTTAATGTGTATTTAATGTGCGCTGGCCCTCTTTTCCTCCTTTGCGTAACAATGTGGAAATTTCAAATTTAGTTGCATTTCATTTTCAAAACTGATTATCAATCTGCTAATTAATAAATAATAATATCAATTTTTTATTGTGTCATCAAAAGGTCCTGTGAAAAAATTATCCTAGGTGAAATTTTCTTATGAATTTTAATTTATTAATTTCCTAATATCTCAATTTCGAGGCAAAAGATAGATATATTTGGATATTTAGTTCTGTTATATGTAGGTATATAAATAGTTAAGTTGACAATATATTTAGGACAATGTGTGTGTATGTATTGTGGATATGCATATAATTTTAATTGGTAGATATACACAGAAAAGATGTTGAGCAAATGTGGGTTTGGAGGAGAAAAGGATTTTCTTACTGTAGCAAAAAATAAATGCATTTTTCCAATATTAAATGACTTCAGAGTCCGTTTGTTTTGCAGAAGAGTAATGTTGTTGAGTAATATGAATTTCGAGAATATAATTCTTCAAAATATTACTTATTTTGTGTTTGGCAATATTAAAGAAAACGATTAGGATTATGAACTTATATTGATTAGTTAAATTCAATTAATTAATAGATATAATAATTAAATTATAATTAATATACATAATTTTATTTCAAAGATTTTCTTAAAATAAGTTATTAATTGAGAAAATAATATTAACAACAACAACATACAACACAAAGTATGATCAATAGTTCTAAAAATTGCATTAGGTTTGAGAACATAATATTAATAATTATTATTTTTTATTATTATAAGATACAACATAAAATATAATTCATAATTCTAAATGTTACATAAAATTTTACTTAATAAGTTATTAAATAAGACATAATAATAATAATAATAATAATAATAATAATAATAATAATAATAATAATAATAATAATAATAATTAATAAGAAGAAGAAGACGACGATGACGAAGAAGAAGAAGAAAAATCTTGAAATTAGGAAAAATAATACTGAAAATCTAAGAAATGTTAATAAAAATTCTAAAAAGTTGCACTACTTTCTTTGTTTTTAGTATTCTTATTACTTTCCTTATTAGATAAAAAATCTATCGAACACGATGAATTTAAAATTTTGAAATTGAATTACTGTCTCGGGACATAATCAAATTATAACAAACAATAAAATATTTTAAGGAATGACTTGTATACAATACAGGAATGGAATGAGAACGAAATGATGATTTATGCATCCATTCCAATTTATATGACCGGTGCAATTTTTACAATGGAAAACATTAATTATCAAGGAATGCATGTCCCTATGAACATAAGTTTAGCCATTCCTCATATTCCCTATGGTATTGCTCATTCCAATGAACACGAGAGTAGTCAAAATTATTTATTTCTTTTTTTTCTGTAAAACTATTCTTATTTAATTTTTTTTTGGTAAACTTTATCTTCTATGATAATAATATATTATATTGTTAATTAATATAAATAAGAATAATAGTAATAATTAATATTGATAATAATTAATCATAGTATAATAATATTAAGTAATAACAATCATAATATTTATAATAAAAATTATTAAATGATAACAATATTATTTTATTTTATTATATTGATAATTAATATATATATATATATATATATATATATATAATTATGGTTAAAATTGTAATTATACTAAAATAATAGGAATGTAATAATAATAATAAATTAATAATAATGATCATAATAATAATTTATTACTAATAAACATAATATAGTGATGATAATACTCCCACTATCCCATGGACCCATTCTATATGACTCAAATTCATTTTAAGTTGTTATATTTATAATAGCTCAACTCCAACAAAGTACTTCAAAATACAGAAACAAGTGAAATCCCTTGAATTTATAACCACAAAAACTATATTTCTTGATGTTAAATAATACTAATAACAAATCAATAGTAATAGTAATAAAATAATAGTAGTATAATATAAAATTATATTATGAAATAATAATTATTATTATTCTTATTATTCAATTTATTCCTATTATGTTCAATCATTATAAATACCAACCATAAAAATGTCTATTCATTACATTCCATTCCCATCACTATTCTATTTGCATCTAAATCAGTCGTCACCCTAAAATAGATATCAAATCAATCAAATTTAAAAAATTGTATTGATACGAAGGCCCCGGTAATATGGGTATACAATTATATGTTCGATTTTTCCGTAGGTGGGCTTCTTATATGTCAATCAAATTATTGTATACATAGTTTGGAACTTTGAATTGTACTTGTAATTTATTGAGAAACAATTATACTCCCTCCGTCCCAATTCAGATGACCCACTTTTCTTTTCGGTTTGTCTCAATTCAGATGACTCATTTCCTAATATAGCAAAAAATTAGGAAATAATAAGGGACATCTAATCTCACCTTATTGCATTAATTAATAGTTTTTTTCTCTCTCTTCATTAATTTATCAATAATTTTTTCTTTCTCCTTCTCATTTCTCTCTCCTTATTAATTCATCCACCAACTCCTTCTCTCTCCACTTAAACTTCCTAATTAGAAGCTCCTAAAATACCGTGCCAAAATCCAAATGGGTCATCTAAATTGGGACGGAAGAAGTACTTTATATGTTAGTGAAAAGTGTCCAAAATAAAATTAAAAAGAAGAAAAGTGTAAGCATGTCTGAAAACAAGCTACACGACCTTTTTTTCTTTGGAAGGAACAAGTCACATTTTTTTGAACTTTTATTTAGAATATCAAATTCCAAGACTAGTTGAAATTTGACCAAGAAAATGAAATGACAATCTCTGAAATTGCTATATGATTTCCTTATTGGGAGACATTTGAATTTGATAGTACCTTAATAGCCTATCAGTTGCAATAATCAGTTATCTATAACGTGGTCTATTTATAAGGTATTTATGAATCATATCTTTAAAGATTTTTCTCACTCGAAAATTCAAAGGTTAAATAATGAAAAAGAGACAGAATTATTATAAGATTGATTGATGATGCATTAGCTCATAATATAACGAATCAATAACTCAATCCATTCATTGCTATTAATTAGATTCCCAAATGGAGCAGTTCTCGTCGTCCATTATAATATAGTATAATACATCAAATTAATGATATTAAAAATTAAGAATACAAGTATTTTTACGTGATTCGAAGTAAACTTCTCATTTCTTCACAGCCTGAGAATTTATCAGTGAATCCATTAACTTGGAATTACAACTTGCTTATGAGTGCAAGTAACCTAATATAGAGTTAACCTGACTATGCTACAGCTTAACTTGGTCGATTCCCTTCTTGCTACAAGCAGCGGTAACCTTACTATTTTTAAACTTCTTCTACACAAACTTTACAAGATTTGCTTGAAGGAATTTGGTTGGTTTTCCAACTGTGAACAAACTATTAGAAAGAACAGTTGATCCAGATCCAGGATTAAGATATTACAAGAAATTGGCAAGAAGGTTGAGAGAATGTTAGTTGGAGTCCTTGAGCTATAATATGAAATTAGGCTCCAATGAATCATTTAACATTTCGAGGATTCGTTTATTCGAGAAGGCTTTGTGCTCTTTGTAATTGCAAAATCAATTTGACAGCATTTCAGTTTTGTTTCTCTAATCCTCTCACATTTAGGTTGTTGTCGTCGTGTATTTATAGGTGAGATTTCAAATAGTGCTATTGGAAGAAGCACCACTCAAATCTCTTCATTTTGGCATTTGAAAAATGCTTTTTTGGATTCCGTCAAGTCGCTTTCGACTCTTGCAACGTCGTACCACTGTAGCTTTATTTTCCTCATACTTGTTCCTTGTTTTGGGGATCTCTGCAGATCCTTTTTGTCTTACAAGATCAACTACTCAACGTGTATGTTGAAAATTGAAATGACTTTTATGGTGAATCACATCCACCTCTAGAAGATTTTCAAATTAGTAGTTTAGTACACTTCTCTTGCGATGGGCGAAATACATTTATTTATATCATTTCAAATCGTGTAAAAATGCAAATAATATCGTCATTTGTGATTTAATTAACTCATAACAAAAAAAATTATATTATTAAGTTATTTCTTTAATTAAAGTAATTTATTGAACCAATTATCTATGTTAAATATTGATCAGCTACTCGGAACAATATTGTATGAAAAAGATAATTATATCAAGGATTAATAAGAAAATTACTTGTTTATAAAATAGGAAAATTAGTCACTCTTAATTCAAACCAAAGCAATATAATTCTTAGATCTTATTATTGTCCTTTCCACCAAACCAATAAATCAATAGCATTGTATCATTAAAAAAATAAAATTACATCACATATAAAATTAAATAAAAAATATTCTTAATTTTGTCAATATGAAAATCAGACGTGATGGGCCCCATCTTATTTGGTAAGAAATTTACTCGTCGGATGTCCAAACACAGCCTAAGTCATGTTGTTAGGTTGGAAAAGAACATTAATTAATCAGGATGCAAAACAAAATATAAATATAGTAATATTTATTTCAAACATTTGTTCAGATTTATTATAAAAATGTTTTTTAACATAATTTTAAAGAGTTATAAGTAAAAAATTTAAAATTAGAAATAAAAAAACTAATTCAATCGTACTACCATTAAAATATTAAATTTAAATACAATCATCTCATAATATTTTTCTTCTTTTTTTATTGTTAAACCTTATACAAGTATTTTTTTTATAGCAATTATACAAGAATATAAATATTTTACAGTCAACATTCATGATGTGCTAAGAACTTTCATAATAAATTAATAGAAAAAATTGTTCATAACTATAATCATTTTCCTTATATGCCTCTACACATTCATATTTCATATAATTAAATGCTCTTTAATAATGTAATACTGTATCAAGGTATTGAAACATATATCTTACAAGAAAATTATGCATAAATAATTAAAAATCCACAATGAACCTCACAAAATTCAATCTTACAATGAAAATAAATTATAAATTTTAATTTAGAGAATAAGAAAAGTCGAATCTTGATTGTCATATATCCACTACAAATCCACAATGAACCTTACAAAATTCAATCTTAAAATGAAAATAAACATATAAACTAAAACAAAATACTATAATATATTTCTATTCTAATTATTCACTAATACTACTAATAAAATATAAAAATAGGGACTCCATGGGCCCCTGGCCCCAATTACTGATTGGTTTTATAGCCAAAAATCCCTTTTTCTTCATATAAGATAATCGTTTTTCCTTGACAATTCTTTTTTCTATTTTGTCGTATTTCAGCAATTAACGAGGATAATCTTGTCCTTTCACTATAGATTGCTTGGAATTGTAAGTATACTTTTCCTTTATATCTCCAAGATTTTTGTTTTTTATTTTCAATTTATTTTATATAATAAGGAAATGAATACATAATATTTTTGGGTACACTCTCCAAGTGATTAGCATGTGGGTCTTATTAATCTCTAGAAATATCTATATTTTATTTCTGAAATATTATATACTTGTTTGACAGTTTCAACGCTAAATCCAGCTTAATTAATTACAGCTAATTGAGACTTTCAACGCATGCATTGATAAAGTTGAAGCATATAAATTAATGTAACTCATAATAACTCAGTTTAATACTTTTTTAATCCACCAATTAAATTAGCTATCTCAGAAGCATTATTTCCAATTCCTAATTCTATTATGACTAATCTCATATTTCAGTCTAACAATATGTATTATCGCTAAAAGGATGAGATCACATGATTAAAATATGAAAAACTTATCTTGATAATCTTTTATGAAATAAAATACTACTATTATTTTTATTTATGAAATGTCTCAAATTACATCAGCGGCGACTGCGAAATAAGATGTAGAATTTTTTTTGTTGTTTGCTTCAATTTTAAATTACAATTAGTTGAATGAGCTCTAATTAAAGCTGCATTGTGATAATTAAAGTGATATAATTAAGAATGATAAATCACTTTTCCCCTAACCGTATCCCATCCCATGTGATTTGATTCTTTAATTAACACGCGGAAGACTTTACCTTTTATTTTAGATATAGGTATGAATTTATTATCATCTAAATCAAATATAGGATGCTTTGCCAATGAGGCATAGCTCAAGCGGTAAGGCTGATACACTTAAAGACTCATGCGTGCGGTGTAGTGGTCCTCGTACCGTGTAGTGTTTTAATTGTTATGATTTGGATTACTTGAATTATTTTTTTAAAAAAAAATCGGTTGTTTTGGTTGAAACTAAGATGGACCGCCACTTCCACCTAAGAAATGGGCCTCAGCCCGTTACGATTAAGTCTCATTTATTTCAGTTTTTTGTAACTATGACACTCTCATTTATTTTTTCGCTGGTAATTCCGTGTCATCTGATCTGTAAAATAACGTAAAAAAAAAGGACTTTTCTAGAAAATAATCCTATTTCACTCTATACAATTATTTAGTTATTTTAATTTTTCATTTATATTCAAATTCGATTCTCATGCCAAATTACATCGACCATTGAACGTTATAATAAACGTACAAATTATTTAGAGTGAGCCCGGAAAATTAAAAGTATTAAGTAAATTTAATAATTTATGTATTATGTCTGCCATTAAATGAGAAAAGACTACGTGACAGAAAATATCCCAAATCAGATATGGATTTAGATAGTCATAAACATAAAAATATACGTGTACGTTTTTATATATTATTATACTTAGGGATAATTGCCATTTAAATCATAACTTTTCGTTGACTTCTAGTCAATACCATAACTTTTAAAACTGGAATATAAAATCATAACTTTTGACATTTTCTCAATTATCCCATATCTCAAAATTCCAGTGA
>JAYDZE010328933.1:0-18142 GCA_034509125.1 Monilaria moniliformis | reverse complement strand
CGGGGGGGGGGGGGGGGCCGGCCGCCCCCTCCCGCCCCCTAGATCCGCCGCTGGGAGAGAGCGAGAGAGAAAGAGAAATGCGGGTGTGCTTGAAAGAGAGCATACATTAAGGATATGAAATTCTAAATATTTACTTTAGTTATGGAATTCAAATTATGGAATTTGAAGATTTGGAATTAAAATACAATTCTAAATCCAAATATTTTTGTTATACCAAACAATGTATTTGGAATTGGTGGCTCCAATTAGGGGTGAGCATTCGGTTTTCGGTTCGGTTTTTTGCCCAAACCGAACCGAACCGAAAATTCGATTTTTTTTTTAAATTAAAACCGAACCGAACCGAATTACCCGAAAAACCAATCCCGAAAAACCGAAATCCGAACTATGAAAACCGATCCGAACCAAAAAAACCGAAATTTCATAAAATTATCCAAAAAAAAAACGAAAAAACGAAAAACTGAAAATCCAAAAATCCAAAAAATGTATGTATATATATGAAATATTTTTTTTATTTATGCAAAATTATAAATATATGCATATATTATATATATATATATAAATATATATACATATATTTAGTTCGTATTGTATTATTAATATATATATGTATATATAATATTAAATATAAATTCGATTTTTCGGTTTTTTTTTATTTATAGTGTATCCGAACCGAACCGAACCGAAAAATTGAAATTTGTGAAAAATCAAAACCGAACCGAACAGAAATCCGAAAAAAACCGGACCAAACTTTAAATTTCGGTTTGGTTCGGTTCGAATATTCGGATTTCGGGTATTTTGCTCACCCCTAGCTCCAATTCCAAATCCAAGTCTTCAATTCCGTGATACCAAACGGACCCTAAATGAAAAAAAAAAGTATATTAATTTCGTAAAGGTGAAAATCAAATATAATATAATAAACAAATTACTTTTGGAAAGAATATATTTGATATTAATAATATGATAGTGCGATATTAGTATAATAATAATAATTTCAGACTCTTAAAAAGGTGTGTGTCTAATATACAATACGATTTTAGAACTTATGGCATCATCAATTGTTTTGGTTCTTGTTTATCTTAAATTTCCAATTTTTTACAATAAAAAAATGTAATAATATTAATAATTATTATTTTCATATCAATATTAATTACAATTAAAATTTACCATATTTTATAGAAAAGTTAGACATATTATCTTACGAATGTAATATTACATAAATTGCAATACAAATCGCAACACGATTTCCTAATATATTATACAAAGTAGTTCGTAGAAACCAACTCAATTAATAAATGTTGATTATATTTTATTAATTAGAGTGGGTAGGATGGTGAGGGCATAAACCGAGTAATTCATTTATTTAGGATTAATTATTTTGATATAAAATCATACTGTAATCACTTTTTTTCTTAATTCATATACATATAATTGTGTATATTTATATAATATTATATAATTGATCTTAAATTTTGAAAAAGACGAAATAATGTTCGGAACTCAGCTCTGATTTTTTAATATACAAACAAGATGATGTTCAAACGTCAAAGATGGTTTATCAAATTACAAATAAGATGATGCTCATAATTCAATTACGGTCTTTCAAACTTCATACGAGATCAGGCTTATAAGTTAGTTATTGTCTTTCAAGTTCCAAGCGAATTGATGCTTAGAAATCACTTGTAGTATTTCAAATTTGGGATGATCTGATGCTTAGAAGTCAGATATGGTTTGTCAAGCTTCAAATGAGATGATTTCTAAAAATTAGTTATGATATTTCAATCTCCAAATAATGATGCTCGGAAGTCTTATACTCAGAAATCGATATGGTATTTAAAGCTTGGCACAAGATTATGCTCAGAAGTAAGATGTTCAAAAGACAAGTGCGGTGTTTCAAGCTTCAGATATGATGATGCTCTGATGACAAATGTAGTTTTAATCTATTTCTTATCCGTTAATTCCAAAAAAGTACAAATTTAATAAATATTTTCGTAATATATAATTAACATGAAATAGGGCACACGCACATCAAACCTCCATCATATCTATATTAAATTTACATATTTTTTTTCTTATTTCTTAAATCTTAAACCTACATTACTTTTTTACGAAGTTTTGTAAAATGAAAACGTATAGGAAAGACTATTTACACTTTCTCAATCAAAAATTAACATTTAATTGACATAAATGGTTAAGATTAATATAATTTGAATATATCATCAATTTAATTTACTTAAATTAAATTAATCAAAAATAATTTTAAATTATTTTATACGCTATAACAATAAAGATTGTTTTTTTGTTGAATTTCGATGGCTTACGAAACAAATGAAAAGAAAACACTCAAATGTCTTGAGCTCGATAGTTCCTGCTGACGTGGCTGATTTATATTGGCTGATTAACGTGGATAGTATCATTGTCAGCGCAGTCGAACTACTCCGTCTCGTCCTCGGCTCTGATCACCGTCTTCGCTTGGGGAAATTAAAATAAAATTAGGGCTTCAAAAGTTTCAGCTTCTTAAAGGTAAGTATTAAAATCATGAGATTTACGCGGTGGTGGCTGTCCGCACTACTTGTTTCTGCCATCTTATGCAACGTCGTATTCTCCGATCAGACCCTTTCAGCTCATACAGGTACCAATAAATTTTCTGGTTGGTCGTAGATTCTATTGCTGTAAGTTTTCATTATGCTCAATCTCAATATTTGCAGCTACTCGAAAATTGTTTGTATTTCTGTGATCGTTTGCCTCGTACTTTTATGCCGTCTCAGGGAAAAAATTAAAATCTGGAGAATTTCAATTTTTGTTTTGAATTGGAAGAATATAATGCTATTGTTCTTGTTCGTTTTGTCTGTTAGCTAGAATTTTCAATCTATTGAGACGTATCATTTTGTTATATGGATTCAATATCAATGTATCATATACGATGTCTGGAGCTTCTGCTGGACTATGTAAAGCTAACAAATCAATGTTAGAAGTCAAGAGACATCATAACTTGAGCTAAATAATTTGCAAATTTGTTCATTGAAATTATAGACTGCAATTTATGCTGGGTGTTTGAGATAATTCGTACAAATATCTAATGGTGTCCATAACCAGGACAACTTAGTTTGTTAGAAAATGCTCTTACTGGAGTAATTATGATACAACTGCGGCATGTGATGTTTCCTTTTAACTTGTGTTTCCGGATTGTTCCCCAAGTTTGTTCTCCCGCCATTGCGGAGGTCTTTTACGGGTCTGTGATACACTGCAACTCCTTTTCACACGTATCTTTGGATTGTAGGTAGTAACTTTGGTCGGAGCTCTCGGGATCCAAAATTCAAAATTGAATTTCATACAGAGGACTCACCTTTCCCTCCAGTAAGTATCTCAAGACTGATAGATTATCATTAACTTCTTGAACTGTGTCATGGCTTAACGTTTTTGAAAATGGTATCACGACTTTCAGTTTGACATTCCATAGATTTGGGATATCTTGTGATGTCTTAAAACCATAGTTACCACCCAACTTGTTTGTATATTCCATTGGTGGGAAATATATCCCATCTTGCTACTACTTGCTCAAGAGTTGACATTTTGTAAATGTGGAACATCTTGAGGATGACTTAACTCATGGTTACCACTAACTCGTTTGGTTATCCAATTGGTGGTAAAATATCCATTTTTGCTAATACTTGTTCAAGAATATAAATTTGTCCAAGACTGTCAACACCTCTGAGCAAATATTTGAGTCACTTCTCAAGAGAAAAGTCACCAGAGGTATCGATGTTGGCTGAAAGTTAGTAATGGCTTCTTTTTGCGAGTCAGACTTCTTTATTTCAATATAGACACTTCTAAAAGATCCTGAGAGTGCTTACATCATGCTCTCTATTCTGAAATGTTCTTCAAAACTGTTTACTGGCTATGGGCCTGTAGCAGCATGTAATTTGTAGAAAAAATTGTAGCACTGAGAATGACATCCATGAAAAAAGGTTTTAGTTTCAAATGTTCACTATTAATGACATTCTAGGCTCCAGTAGTTCGCTTTTAATTAATCTTAGTTCCACTGCATTAAAAGTTTTTCTTCAGCTGGGTAATGTGTATTATGCTCACCTTTTAGCTGCAATTGTTTATAAGTCATACGGGGGTGAACCCTGTGAACTGCTCGCTTGCAACGTACCACACAGTCACTAGAGTGGTTGCATTTTCCCTCCTTTGAGGGTTATGTGATTCTTTTTTTAGTTTATGTTTTTTTCTGTCTATTGAGGAATAACATTTTTTCATTAGTTCTGGTGTCCTTCACTGAGTTTTCTTAAATCATGAGAATGTAGAGCACAATTGCCCACTCCTAGGCACATAGGTGTTTTAAAAGAGCCATCATTTATCCTTTGTCAATATTACATGGTAACTTTCCTCACAAAAACAACAAAACTCGTTACATGGTTACTCTATGGTATAGGTTTTTGTCACTTTTCATCAAAGGATGGCATTTTTTTTGCTCATCTCTGATACAACAATGCTCCAGAGAAGCATGTTAAAGGAAAGGGAAAAGTCAGTGAACCCCTTCATAGCATCAATAGATGAGTAGATATGTAGTATTTCATTAGTTTTTGTATCTACGGACAAAATTTTATGGCTATTTTTTATTTTTCCAGGATGAGGACCAAGAGTCCATTATCATGCCCAACAAGAATGGAGAAAAGTTCCTTTGCTTTTTGCCTAAAGTTGAGAAATCCAAGAGTGGAAAGCCAGTTGCTCAACAGAACTTAAGTAGCATGATCATGGAATCTGAGACGCATATAAAACTGAAGACGCCAGATGAGCTTCTAGAAGTGCTGAAAGATCGGTGCTTTATTAGGGTAAAATTCTCATCGTAAAAATAGAGAACAAAACATGGAAAACTAGAGAGGTGTAATTAAAGTTTAATTGATTTTACAAATGAGTAGAATCTTATTGTTATTAAGGTTTCCTTGTTTCTGAAATATACTGGAAATTTCATTATTTTGGTTTCTATACACTTCGCAGCCTTCTTTTTATGATATGGATAGGCTTACATTGTACAATATTTGAGTGCAGCAAGAGGGATGGTGGTCATATGAGTTCTGCTATCAACGTCGATTGCGACAAATTCATTTGGAGGATGAAAAGGTAGCACTTTTCTCAAGCAAAATGTATACAGCATCTTCTCATTTATATTTGGTCATGACTCCATGTCAATGTAAATGAGGTCTCACCTTTCATGTTTTATAGGTGGTTCAAGAATTTTTCTTGGGAGTATATGATGCCGAAGCTACAGAGGCTCACAATCAAAATCTTTCTGATGTATCCATATTGAAGGATCCCCGCTCAAAAGATGCATCTCAAAGGTACGAATTTCAGTTTTACAATCAGAGGACTCCATGGAAATAGGTTTATCTACTGCAAAATGTTGCATAAATTTTAACCTTACTGTTACAATGTACAGGTATCATGCTCATATCTTTAATAATGGAACCCTCTGTGATTTAACAAATCAGCCACGGGAAACAGAGGTAAATGTTTATTAGTGTGTGCCTACCCCAAATCGATAACCAGGCTAATCATATCATCTGGCTTGTAATTTCAGGTCAGATTTGTATGTTCTGAACCTAGAGCTATGATAAGTTCGATTACAGAGCTGTCAACATGCAAGTATGCCCTCACATTTCAATGCCCGACACTTTGCAAGCACCCGTAAGACTCTGTCTTGCTATCTCTTGCAATACATATTTATGCTGTGTGTGTATCTGTGGTGAGGAATGGATGGTTTGAAATATCATTCAAAGTAGACTTGCACTTTAGTTTTTTTCTAATTTCATTAATTTGTCATCTCATTAGATACAAGTTCTTTACCTCATTTATTTTTATAAATTGGTTAGCAACAGACATGTAGATATATCTAAAATAAAGGTTGATTACTGATTGTATTAACAATAAGTTAATGTACATCCTTTGAATTTCTCCGCTTGGATAGACTAGATTGTTTTGGATCTCTGTTATGTTCTGCTTCTTGTTAACTGCTCATATTTGAAATGTAGATTATTCAACGAAGAAAGACCAGTGTCGCACACCATTCACTGCAATGCTCTACAAAAGGAGGAACGGAAGGCGGAGGCAGAGGATGTGAGTTCTCGAGGTGGGAAGATAACAATGGTCACTGATGTCGACTATTCCCCTGCTTCCACACCAGAAGAATATGCAACATGAATTGTTACTATATCGTGAGATGAGTTCTGTCAACAAAATGGCTGGGAAGTTTTCATTGTGGCATTAATGTTGGAGCTTTCTTAGCATTGATCAGTATAAACTGTGTTACCGTAACCCTTTAGTTTAAAAGATAGTAATTGCTCTATAGGTTTACAGTATGTTTTCAGAGAAGCAACTTCTGGTTCAAACAATGTATCTTCTTAAATGCATATATATTTTCATGATAAGTAGAATAAATGTTGTTCCTCAAATTTAATTTTTTGCCCTTCTCTCTTTTAGTGTGTTTGGAAAACCACGTTACCTATTATTAAGTTTGAGTGAAGGCAAATTCTTAAGCTACTTAAATTTTGATTTTGCATCTTGTTAATTTCAGTTATGTTGGGAGTCCGAGTCACTCGGCATGCGTGAGTGCCAGTGTGTGAGTTGTTTCTAAAAAAAATTATTTAGCTTAAGCTGAGCTCCTTGAGCTTTGGAAAGAAACAAAAGCTTAAGAGAATATCACTTTTTTTAGATTAAAGTGTAACCATTTTTTTTTTTTTTTTAAATCTAGACAACACTTAGGATCTGTTTGATAGAGGTGATAAGGGCATGTTAAGATTAGTTATCTAAACCCAACAGTATATGTGGTATGTTTGATAGAGGTGATAAAAATTATCTTGGCCCATCGGGCCTAGTAAAAATAATCACGGCCCGCCTTAAAATCGTCCAAAACGACGTCGTTTTGAAGCCAACACCCAGATATACAATCGCACCATTTTGGTGCGATTGGACACTGTTCTGCCACGATCTACATTTATGCCCTCTCCCTCTCTACTCTCTCTCCCGTCATGCGACTGTTTGCATTTCCACTCTCTGCTTTCCACTCTCTACTCTCTCTCTCTCTCTCTCCCCATCTTTGCCTTGTACTCTCTCTCTCTCTCCATCTCCGCCTTGCACTCTCTCTCTCTCCATCTCCGCCTTCTACTCTCTTTCTCTGTCATGTCGAGACAACCATGAATAACCCAGATCTGAGCCTCTCTCTCTCGGATACTTCTGAAAGGGCGGCAGGCAGCAGTGCATGTGTCCGGTGGTAGTGGCTGCCGACACACCGTCGTCTTTTATCCGAGCCCGCTGACACACGGCCGCCTTTATCCACGGCCGCCGTCGCACCATATGTCATCGTCTCGCTTGATTTTGGGCAAAATTTCGACGGATTTCTTTGATCTTGCTGCATACATTGTGGGTTTTTGTGTTGTCCTTCGATTGGGGGCAGATTTGAGGCGGGGATGATGTTGGTTTTCCACATCTGAGCCTCTGCCCCAAAAACTAGGGTTATAATCGTTTCGCAGATTTGGGTTATTTGAATTTTGTATTTGGACTGATTTTTTGTTTGATGATGATTTGGGCTATGAAGATTTCTTTGTTGGAACTATCTGAGCCACTTCGTTTCACTTCTGCTTGATTTTGGTGTTTGATTTTGAGGTGGGTTTGTGTTGATATTTTGCTTGATTTCTTCAGTAATTTGTATCGATTTCTTCTGAAAATTTGGTTCTCTTTTGTGCTGCGTCGCCGCCGTAAATGATAAGGACCAAGCTGTTCGCATTTCCGACTAAACTCACAACTGTTGTGAAGCTTTGATTTGATTAATTAAAATTAATTATGCCTTAATTAATTAATTTTATTAATTATTCATTAAACTAATAGTAATCAATATTATAATCAGTAATATTGGTCTTAAAAAGCTTGACTGGTAATTAGGAATTACTTAATACAAAAATTAATACATATTGGCATTAAGGACATTTTCGTCATTTCGCATCTTTTCTATAAAATGATCTTAATTATTATCTTATCTATCAAACAAGCATATAAAAATCATATCTTGATCACTATCTAACTTTGGCACGTGTTTTTGTTAACTCAAGTTAATTATCATGCTATATTCTATCTTAGCTATCAAACAAGGCCTTAGTATTGAGCCTAATAGATTGATATTATTTTCAAATCTAGACTGGTCACATTTCCGGCATGGGATTGTTGCGCCGCAACTGAAAAGATGACTGAATATTAGGCTAGAACTAAAATGACTCATAATAACTAAATTATTTAATTTCACTAGTTTACCAACCACCATCAGATATCTCGTCAGCTATTAAGTCGAAAGTTCTAGGTAGACTAGGATAATACTATAATGTATACCATTAAAACTGTACAAAAGGAAATAAATTAGGGCAATAATTTGTGGAAGAGAGCACTTTCTATGCATTCTCAGCAGAGCTGATCAGTGCTAAATACTCGTTGATGGCTTCACCTTCTTTTGTGACTTCAATATCATAGTCTGAGTAAGCGTCTGCATTTTCCAACTCCCCAGTCAGCTCATCCTCCATCTCTGGGTCCCGCTCCTCCACAGGCTTGTTTTGACTCGATGACCCTCCAACTTCGTGGCCTGCCCCTACGCTACCTGTGCCGCCACTTTCTTCAGCAGTTGATCCTCCAACTTGGTGGTCTGCGCCTATGCTACCTGCTGTTTTTGTGATGGGTTGTGTAACTAGATAATTCAACGCTTGCTCTTCGGAGTCAAACCTACAAAGAGCTGCTTCCACTGAGAACAGCAGGAGAAAAATGTAAATAAACAAGCATGGGAAAACTATAAGGAGCAACTTGCATATATGAGAAATGAAGAACTATAGGCAAACAACATCGATAAAACTTGTTCATTTTAGGTACCTGATGCTCTGTCGAAACCCATTGCTACGAGATTCTCAGTCGCTGCTTTTTTTTCTTGACGCAATCTTTTTCTTTTCCTTGATATAATTTCATTCTACAAACCAAGTAGAAGAATGGTTGGAATCTGGGTAAAAAGAAACAAAATGAAGTGCACATGCAAACTCACTTGTAAGGCAGCATTAGTATCAGGGTTTGTTAAATCATCCAGAGCCTTCTCAGCATCATTTTCATTTCTACGAAGAGCCTCAGCAGCGACTTCTTTCTGGAACCTGTGAATTGGACGATTATCAACATGTTTCAGAAAATGCAATCAACACTTTTAAGTTAAGGAGCAGACAAACAACTCATTCATGTCATTTTCTTTCTTAAGCAAACTAAACGTTTGGTGACCGACAAGATCCAGACAATAACCATATTTTCTTCTCTCCTGTGTAGTTCGGCAAAAGGTTTAAGCCTTGCAGATTTTTTTATAAAGATCATTCTTACAATGAAATGGCCTACTTACCCAATGGAGACCAATTGGTTCAGCTTCTCTAGATTCACAGCTTTCTTAAGGGGCGTCGTTCCATATTTCTTTTGCTCTCTGCATACAGTATTTGTCAAGACATTGCATCTAACATAACCAGAAAATTAGCATGATCAAGTCTAAAACCCACAATATTTCCTTCTGCCTCTGAAGATCCTCCTTCCGCTTCTGTGCCCTTTTAGCTTTCTCCTCAACAAGAAAATCAAGAGCACTTCCAACATCCAAATTGTTCATGCGGAGGGCCCTCTTTGCTTCACGTTCTCTATACCCCATGCTCAATAAAAAAGACAGGGATTCATCTGGTACCTGAAGCTGTTAGATGGAATTTAAATTGCGAGATTAAATATGAACTGTTAGAGGATTTAAAGTTAAAACTCAATTGCATAATGTATCTCGGGAAAGAACGACTTGCATGAAGAATCACATTGATGGGAATAATGTTGCGGACTCTGAAAGCACACAAATTTTAAATTGTTAAGCACAAGTGGGTATACTCTGTAGACATATAAGCAACTTTTAGGCACAGTTACCTAGCTGAAGGGACCTGATATTCTCGTGGTACTTAACTTTTGACACAAGAAACTGACCAAAAACCATCACAAGGAAGAGTCTTTTCAATTGCTTTCCAGAATCTACCTTGGGAGGTCCTAAGAGATGGAAACCTAAGACTCTAGTCTTGAGCACAATTTCAAGTTGAATGGAAAAATGCCCACTTTTTTCTGCAAAGCAAGTTTTATTCTTTTCTTTTTTTTGTTGGAGAGAGAACAAGTTAAGTTCGATATCAAGTAGCAGTCTTTCAAACTAAAGTACAGTCTTCTCAGCTGACCTTAACCCACAGAGAACAATTGTCTTCAGAAACATCTAATTTCATAATGAAGTATTTTAGAGGTTTCCTTTATTTCTTTACTTCATCTGTTTAGAGCCACAGCTCTTAATATCTTGTCATCAGAGAATGCCACAAACTATGGAACAAGAGAGTGCACCCAAAATCAGGGAATAACTAATCGTGAGACGATTAGGATAACCATAAAACATTAGTAGACAGAGAAAACACTTTGTTTCCTTCCATGGTTGACGAGGAAGCAAGATTATGTTAATGATATTGTCAAAGAGGATATTATATCTAGGTCAAAGACAAAGATGAATGTACCAACACTCATGGACCATAACAAGCATGAATGGGGTATAAATAGAAAATGTAGAACCAATTAACCTGGAAGTATCTAGTTTGGGCAGAGCTCAAGGCATTCTTAGATTTCTGCAAATGACCGCGGTGATATGCAATCACTCCTTCTAACAACTCCATCCTCAAGTGTCTACAGAATTGACATAAATGTGATGAATATGGCACACCAAAGTGCTACAACAGTAACAAGATAATGAGGGTGATGATGGATGACTCACAAAGCTAGCTCAGGGTAGCGACCTCCTTGGAGAATTCTGAGGCGAGTAGATTCCTTTCCATGAGCACGCTCAATACCTTCCCTGGCTTTTTCAAGGCGAATCCCTGCTACTGATAGCCAACTGATATCACGGAGCATAAAATAGCACCAGACCATGTCTATTTGAAGAATTGGTACGTTATCAACCATCTGGACACATACAGCAAGGCAAAGTTACATCAGTATACTATATAAGATGTGATCTGTATAGTAGTCTTGCATTAATACTTTCCAAGTTCATTTAATATCCGTGCCATCATATGTTTCTATCAAGAAAATAAAGAGGAACAAGACATATTGGAGAACTATCTGATGTTATACATCTACAGTTTCTGATGTAGTTGGGAACCATTGAGTTTTTAAACAAAACTACCATAATCAAATAATTCTTGATGATACAAAGCTCAGCAAGTCAGCATGAATAGTCGTGGCAATTGAGTTTATCAGAAAGGAAAATACTTTTATGCACAAATACTATATCAGCCTATAATTGGGAGGGCTTTACCTCAATCACCTTTGGGTTGCACAGAGAAAAAGATTCCTACAAGAAACAAAGTTCAGTTTAATATCAAACGGGTGATTAACATGCGATATGAGATGTAATTTTCTTCTTTCTATTATTTCCTATAGATCACAAGAACTTCAAACCCAGATCAAGGTATTCAAAATCAAATAATGAAAGTTGGAAACCGATCCCAAGTTTTCCGGGCAGGTTCTGAACCTTCAAAGTGAAAAACAATGCTTGCACTGCAGGGAACGCATGCATAAATTTGAAAAAGAATTGAGAAAATTCTACCTATATGGTTGTTGAAGAAAAATTGCAGTTAAGCATAAGTATTATTGATAAAGGTAACCCTGAATATTCAGGTATATGCCATTGCCTGAGTTGAAGAAAGGATAAGTTCCATCATTTGTTATTTTCGTATTGTGTTCATGCATGAGATACTGTAATATAGACTCACCTCACCCATGTTGAGCACTTCTAATGCATCTCTATATTGTTCCCTTTTCATAAGAGCTTTTCCATTTGCATGAAGCATAAGACCCATCATTATTGCCCTAAACATGTAAACAAACATTTTTGGAGAAACAAAAGCACCCTTTTAGCTGGCAGATAATACCATACGTTCAAACACATTCAACCAAACTACCAGTTACTCGACTGTACCGTTGGTCAGTCTCCGACCCCAACTGCACCTTTTGTCCACTCTGGTTTTCAAGCTCTAGATTGAAGTCCTCAACAGGTAACGAACCATCAGCGTGTCTGGTGGCCAATTTAGTTGCAGCTGTCCTGAAATTCCAATAGTGTTACCACATAAATAAATGCAAGAATCTGCTGGCTTATATATGCCAATCACATTAGACGACACTCTTATCATCTTTTAGACGTTCTGATTGCTAAGAAACCAGTAGTAGGGACATACTGCAGAGTAATCGAGCTACAGCCCTGGTATGAGGAGAACCTTTACAACCAATCATACCAAGAATCTAAGCATATTTTTCACCCAAATACCAAAAAGGAAAAACATTCCATTTAGAATATTACAAAACGTATAAATATTGCCACCAACCATAATAACAGTGAGGCTATGCAATTAAATACACATACTATGGATATGGATAAGGGATTTTCGACAAAAAAATCTTCACCCATAAAAGAAAACGCAAAAAAATAGTCAGAAAATTCAAGTCAGGATCACAGCATTCATCCAGAACCAAAACAAAAGAGACAACATCAAATACGCATTCACACCCTATCTAACTCAATAAGTAATAATGATCACGACATCTAGCCCCCAAACCTCAAAAAAGAAAAGCATAAAACTCATCTTGATCATGCAGAATCCCCACAAAAACCATAATCAAACGATCACGCAATCAAACACGCAGTTGACGCAAAAAGCCCACAAATCCCACGTCAAGTCAACTTCCCCAAAACCCAAAATTAAACAGAAACACGCGCTTACTTCAGTCTAGAAATCCTATTGGCGCGCTCTTCCTCCGCCAAAAACTCTTCTTTGGCGGACTTGCCGTCTTGATCAACGGAAACCTTGGCGGCCAGAATCCTGGCGTTGTTTTTAAGCCCCAATTGGATCAACTTTTCGGAGCCGGACCCGTCTCTCAAAACCTTGCCGGCGCAGATGAGGTTTAGGCAGTTGGGAGTGGCGCAGCCAGATCGATTGGCGACCTCTTCTCGCAGCATAGCGACAGTCCAGATGTCCAGCTCAACTTCCAACACCCCACTCCATGCCCCGCCAATTTTGAGTTTCCCCATCACCATCTCTCAGTTTGAATCGCAATCAATGTGGAAGGGAAGAGATACAAAGAAGGGTTTAAATATACGTTTGATTTTGTTGATGGTGGTGGTGGTCGTGTAGAAGTGGGAGTCGTCTTGTTTGTTTCTTGAGGACCAAGCGCCCAAATCTCTTTTCTGTTCTTTTATTATTTTTTTTCCTTTTTTTTTTATTATGGTGTGTATGCACATATATTATTGCTTAACTAAAAAATATTATTAGCTAACGACCTCTTTTAAAATAGGAACTGAGGATTATGGTTTTTTTTAGGATTATGGATTTTCTTAGAAATAAGTATAAATTCACTGTAAAAGTGTATGTATTTAAAAGTTGAAATTTCTTCCTATTAGAATTTCCATGATCATAAATCTATTCAATAAAATAATAAATTTACTATAAATCCTAATAATCTAAGGGCTGAAATGGTTTTTAGTTTTATTTTTTAATGCGATATTATTTTAGTCAATCCCCTATTCATATGATATGAATATATCCGATATTGTTTTAGTCAAATCCCCTATTCATATGAATATATCCTAAACTATTATGGGATAATTATAAATATATCACAAAGTTAAACTTATTTGCAATGTATATCTTATTTTTAAATAAATACTAAATCTCATTAATTTTCACAATTGAAGTTTCCTCCAATTTTCCAAGTAATCGAAAAGACGATGTGGATGCCCGTGTAGGTTGAAAAGATGACGTGGACATTACCCTTGTATAAAATTCGGTGGATAATGATTAAATGCCATAAGGATTAATGGTCAAATATATTCCAACCTTTAGTAATTTTATCAAATATATCATAACCTTTAAAATCTATCAATTCTATCTCATTATTTAGCAATTGAATCTCAATCTTTTATATTTATCAATTTTATCCCAAACTTTCCAATTTGTATCAATTTTATCAATCATTTTTAGACAATTATTTCAAAAATAAAACTTGAAGTGAAATATCAGTATCCACGTATTCAACCTATTTCTCAATGTAAAATAATAGGTTATCATTCGATACGTCGTGTCACGACTCAATCTTTGGAGAGAAAATCTGATGATAAAATTGATACAAGTTGATAGAATTGATAAATTGAGAAGATTGAAATATAATTGATATAATTGCTAAAAAAATTGAATAAAATTGATGAGATAGAATTGAAATAAAACACTAAAAATCAAAATAAATTCGATTATTAACGCATGTCATTATTTAGTCCATAGTTAAAGCACAAGATTAAATGTACTATTAAACAACGTATAAGTTGGCATCCAGTCACTTATTGGATCAATGTCATCATTTGGGCTGCCTGCAAAATAAGGAATTCTCAATTGTAAATATTATAAAAATTTAGTATTTATTTGTATAATATTAAAAAAAATGAGTTTAAGTTCCTAATATGTTTCACAAGTTAATCATTTCTTAAAATTCTAAAACCATTACGAATATAATGTGATTTGACATGGAATTACATGCATAAAAATAAACTTTTGTAATTTCACGTAAATTTAAAACAACACTGTTTTGAGACTTTTTTTTTTTTACAAAAATGGAAAATCAAGCATACATAGTATTAAATGTTTACTTTTTTACATGTATTTCCACGTAATGACTCAATTTTCAAGTACCCAGAATTTTAACATATGATAGATGTACATATATATCAATTTAGAATTGAAACATTGAATTGAAAAATAAAATTTAGAATATATTAAAATAATATGTGATAATATGCAATAATTGCTTAATCTAGTAAACTGAAGTTACATGTGCTTTCGTGTCTCTTAGTATGGTCAGCATTGGGGTGTTTCCGATAAAAAAATAATAATTAGTAACCACTTTTTATATTTTCAAATATAAATAGAGATGAATCTATTGTTTAGCAGTTAGCACGGTTGATTTATTATTGTTGACACAATTGCCTTCGACAATGCTAAGTGCGATATGTCAGCAAGGCTATCATGACCTAACCGCATTTTCTAGTAAGGTTACCGTGACTCAACCATGAACTATTGAGTCACAGTAGCCTCGCCGAAAAAATGGATCACGGTAGTCTCATGGTTGACCCACGATAGCATCGTCGGTAAATTGGGCACAGTAGCCTCGCCGGAATGCTGCAGGATAATTTATTCGGAACTCTCTACACAATTAATTTGTCGTGACATAGTTGATGTTTTTGGCACAGTTGACAAGTTGAGAATAAAAAACAAAAATAAGTACAAAATATATATTTTTATGAATATGGCTACAAAACATATTTAGTTATCTAAATTGTAGGGCTGCTTAATCGGTTAACCGACTACATTTTTCCTTAAAATTAGAAACCGAAACCAAAAGCGATATAAAATTGGTTAGGCTGCTAACCGATTGGTTAGTCGGTTAACCGATAAAAACCGAATTAAATTTTAAAACTAAATTATAAAATTTTAATCGTGAATAGTGGTAATTTTTAAAAGCTCACTAGACACAATAACTAATCAAGGTGTCCACCCTTATTTTATAAGTCCAATTACATCTCCTTTTTCCATTTCTAATCGATGTGGGATGTGGAAGAGTGTGAGCAACAAGAAAGAGTGTGCCCTCTAATTTTATAGCCCAATCACCTCTTCCATTTCCTTTCCTAATCGATGTGGGATGTGGAAGAGTTTGAGCAACTATGCGTTGCCAGGAGAGATGTTCTTCTCTTAATAAAAAAGAAATGCCGCTACCAGAAATCGAACCTGGGTGCTGGAGAGTACACAAGAAACGCTAACCGTTCTTTGGTTATAACTGATAACCAAAATTTTTCTTACACACAACCCAGAACCAAACCGAAACTGAAAATATCGGTTATCGGGACTAACTGAATTTTCACCCCTACTAAATTGGCTATATATAAAGTTTCTCCTTAAAATATTTGACCTTCAAATATTCAAATATATATGCATGTGACTACACACCATTTTCCATTATAATTTAAGATAAAAAGAACTATTCAATCCATACTCAAAATGTTAACTGATTTTGAAGTCCATCATTGTACCACAATCCTCATCACAACATCACAAGTAAATGTAAGACCAATAAACATCATGAAAATAGCTACAACTCCAAAATCTTTTCTATAGCACTAACAAAAATTTCACATCTGTTTCAATGTAACATTACATCTAGCATAAATAAATAAAATCCAGATAAAAAATATATGTTACGAGCAATGCAAAATCAAGATCCTTTGCTTTAGTCTAACATAAACTCTTGAAGCCATACAAGTTCTTCATTTCTCTTTGAGAGCAGTAGATTCGACGGAAATAAACACGAAACACTCGTATACAAATTATTCAAAGCTAAGATATAAATAGATAAATGAGGCATAACATAGAACAACAAAATGGCTAAAACTATCTAATTTGAGATCAATTGCCATATGAAAATAAATTTCAGAAAATTGAAGTTCAGCTTTCATGTTTGGATTTGTGCATGAAATAAGTATTCTAGGCTTGCTTTGTTAATTGGTCACTCTCTGATGTTGCTCGGTCATGGCAGGTGTATGGGCGTGGCAAGAGAAATGTGATGAATTACATGTCGCAACTTGGTCAGTTTGGGGCGTCGAGTCATCAGTAGTAGCCAAGTCCAGAGGCGTAATGCTTTGGGTCTCTCCATTGTTATCTGGAGTAATTCATTGTTATTTTATTAAGTAATTAGGATTCGTTAGTTGATTTGTAATTTCGTAGTTCAGTTGTGTACACTTGGAGGTTTGAAGGGTGCGTCTTTGGAGATCATTATTATACCGGATGTGATCTGAGGCCTTGCAAGAGTATTTTGTTCGTCTTCCACTATTTCCAAGTAATTTCATTAAGTTAATTTCCCATACATCCTGTTAGTATCTATTTTCCTTCACACCATTGATCCGGCAGTTGCTCTGTTTAGTTTCATTGTCTTTCACTCCACATCTATTGGTGCAGTGAGTGTTTTTGTGTCATCATGGTGAACACACGCAATTCTTATTCGCGCATCGGCGGATTGGAGAAGGCACTGAAGGACCTCACTGCCCAATCAGCTCCATTGACGCCAAGATTTCCAAGTATATCATCAAGGTTCAGCTTGGGCCCATTTTGTGTGAGATCCGATGGCTCTTTCATCGTTTGATGACATAGATGCCCTCGGTCGGTTTCTTGGGCAAGATAGTATTTCATGGTTAAGAAAACGCTCGATACCAATCACATGGACCTTGTGCTCATCGCTTTATCAAGACATGACCATCCATCTCTTGGGACTAGTTCGCACTTAAGCTTTTTTTTTTTCGCTTCGAGGACGATACGGCTCAGGATGGTTATGAAGCCCTAGCAGTGACCAAACACGATGGATTACTCGTGGACAATATTTCTGTTTTCGTGTCTCACTTGGCCCAATTGCGTGATCTTACCGACCTCCATTTTCTAGAGTTCTTTAGCAAGCCTCAAACCTTATATTTGTATGCAGTTACGTGATTCGAGAACTCTCAATTATTCGGACGTTGTTCACATGGCCAAGCGTATTGAGAAGTTATCGACTTTCGTGTCTAGTCCTAACCGGAGTTTCTCAGGTAACTATTCTACTGCTAGTTCCACTCATCTCATTTGAGTAACTCTATACAGGCCAATTCTCAACCGCTGCCACCCTCAGCTTTGTCGCTCTCATCGGCGGGTTCATGCCCCAACTGCCAATTCCGCCATATACCTTCGGAGAAATATCAAAACCATATTGCCGCCGACACTTTCTTCAAGTGTGGCCTCAAGTAGGGGTGATCATTCGGATTTCGGTTCGGATTTTTGCCTAATCCGAACCGATCCGAAAATCCAAAATTTTCTAAAACTTAAATCCGAACCGAACCGAACCAAATTATTCGAAAATCTGAATCTGAACTTCCAAATTCGATCCGAACCGAAAATCCGAAATTGTATAAAAAATCCAAAAAACCTAACAAAAATCCGAAAATCCGAAAATCTGAAAT
>JAYDZE010328822.1:0-18142 GCA_034509125.1 Monilaria moniliformis | reverse complement strand
AGCTGGCAGACGCAAGTGGGCCGAGTTGGCGGCTGCAAGTGGATCCGAGCTTCTAGACTCCTTGGGGGTCGCGCCTGTTTCCTGGTGGGCCGAGTTCTGAATGGGCCAAGGTCGGCTTCGAGGCCCATTGTAGTTGGGCTTAATGCTTGGGGCCCATATCCTATCAATTTGGATATGGGTATTAAGAAAAAAGATATTAGAATATAAAATTTATTGACTCACATGTATATATCGAGAGAAAAAAGTGATTGACAAGATAATAGAATTGTTGATGTAATTAGGTCGTCTAATCACACAATTAAAATCCCTTATTATTTCCTAAATTGGAATGAGACACTTGAAATGAGACAATCAAAAAAAGGAAAGTAAGACACCTCAAATAGGACGGAAGGAGTATTAATGCTTATTATATCTTTGCTTGCATATATAAAGAATATGATCTTATTGTCGTTTTCGTATGTTCATCAAGAGCTTGGTATTTCCATTTTAGAACATAATCTCTTATATTTTTTACCTCGTTCATACTCAATGTTTAGAAAGAGCTTATCAATTTTAGTTTTTAGTGGGCCAAAAACCACTAAATCATTAACTCAATACCAATATTTTTCTTAAAATTCGCGCCCTCTCCTCGCACTACTTCATGGACGGGGGAGTATAACTTTGGAATAACAAATCAAAATAATCATTTTTTTTTAACCAAAGTATTCCAAAATTGTGGTATAATTTTTTTTAATTCCAATCTTTTATGATATATTTTATATAAATAGTGATTTAGATGTGGGACATTATGTGATACAAAAAATTGTGAGACAGAGGTTGTAACATGGTGTGGCTGTACATGACAATGGGCGGAATAACCGGAAGTGGTGGTGGATATTGCTGTTCTGCAGCTGCAAATTTTATTCGGGAAAAATGGGTTTAAGGGCTAAAGTATAAGGGCATTCGCAACGTCGTCGCTTATGCAGCCGCCGTGCGGAATGCGGCTAGACAGGGGAGGGTGGTGATGCTGCGGGGGGTGCGCGGCGGCCTGTAGACACAACGTGACCCCTCGCGCGCCAATGAACAGGTGATCGGCGGCGGCATTGATGGAGGTTTTGGCGGCGAGTTTTCTATTTTCCTTTACTTCTTTTTTCTTTCTTCTTTTTTCGGCCCACTTTCCTTCCTTCTTTTTATTTCCTTTCCTTTTTTTGTTCTTTATTTTCCTTCATTTTCTTTTCTTTTCTTTTCTTTCTTCTTTTTCGTTTCTTTTTTCTCATTCCCTTCTTTTGTACCTTTTATTTTACTTCATAACTATGTGTTTTCTTACTTTTTTTTATTTATTTTTTCCTTCCTTTTCGTTTTCATTCTCTCATTTTAATTATTTGTTCGTTTTTTATTTTTTAATTAGATATTATTGTTATAAAAAAATAATTTATTCATGTATTTTAAATTATGTCATTTTCTAATTTTAATTAACATAAATTTTCAAAATTTATTTAAGTATTTTCAATTTATTGATAATTTATTTTTATTTTACAAATATCGCAATATAAATAATTATATGAAATTAGAGAATAATAAAAAATGTTGAAATGAAAAAATAGAGTTGTGGCTGAAAATGAGTCTGAAATTTGGGGCTACATTGGAGGTGTTGTGACTGGAAATGAGACTAATGACGTGGCAACTGAAATATGGAGTTGTGATTGAAAATGAAGCTGAAAATATGGTTGCATCATAGATGACCAAAGTGTACAAGTATTTTATATATTTTTATTTAAAGTGGATATTTTTTTATTTTCTATTTAGCATATTCCTTTTCCACTTTTAGGTAAATGTAAGAAGGTTATAGGAGTACGAAAGAATTTCTCATTACATTACTTAGTTAGTATCCAAATATTGATTGTGTAGCGTTAAATTTGCCTACGTAGGTTTTTATAAGGAAGTAACAAATTGACTACTTACGTATACCCTTATATTACTAAATTAAACCTTAATTAACCGAATTATAATTCTTATTTTGGCATTACAACTAGGATCGGTCGATTTATATGACTTGGATGAATTGCATATGATAATTCCACCATGAAAAATCAAATTGTGTCTAAGTAGAAATAATGCACACCGGATTACAGGTAAGAAATTGGTTTGATATTTTTTCGACAATGCAAAGCCATCAAATTCAATTAACACCAGATTTAATGTCAGTCCGATTTTTACATGCCCTGCGACTATCTATATCTAAAATGCTTCTTCAATATCTGAAACGAAAGATGTCGTAAAGAAACATTTCTTTAACGTCGTAAATCATCTCTAATCTGAAAGCAGTTCTGCAACCATCAATCCTCTAAACTGATGATGAGGTCTCACCTGGAACATAGCATTGTAAATTCAGTAACATCACAAATTCAAGACTATGCAAAAAAAAAAAAAAAAAGCTTCTTGGACGTTTAAAGTACACGAACTGTGATAATATTAAGATGCATTAACGTTATTGCAGTGTTCTCACAATACAAATACTTAATAAGTTTTCAGCACACATACTTTATATGTTGAACTTGAGTGTAGTATTCTCACATTTTCACTACAAAAAGGTTTCCACAGAAAATATTCAAACCATTTTTTATCATTTTGATGTTGTTCAACCAGGAGATATGAATCTTGACGTTTTGGCTAGTTTTGGTTTATTTCATTTAGGGGAAACGGAGAATCAAAGAGATGAAAAGAAATTTTAACCTGCATTGCTCTGATAAGCTTGCTCCTTTCTGTGATTTTCCATGCATTGCAGGAGATACTTAAAGGTCTCGATGTCACAAGGAATTGTGAGGCCGCCGCTGTGATCAAATCCAAACTCCTCCTCAACCTTTTCCAGCAGCACCTTAAACAAGGGATCACCAAGATAGCTAGTGGGGATGATAAATCTACGAAGCTCCGGCCCAACATATACAGCAAGATAACCTTTGGGAACGTCGCTGGGCATCTCTAGGCTCTGGCAGCTCTCCTCATCTGAGTCGCAGTGTACGTTTGAATTCCTCAACCTCCAGCCGATCTCAGGCGAGATGCCTTTACAGGTGCCTCGTTTGGATGGTGTTGTGGTGCAGCTCTTGGGGGTCAGAGCCACAAGCTGCCATTTTTTAAGGAACTCCTTGAACTTAACAATTTGCCTAATGCTCGTGATCTTGCTTCCTCCATTGTCATCCATTCTGCTTAAGCTTTACTCCGAGACTAACTAGAATGCCAAACGGGGATATTTTAGCCGGTTTCAACTCCTCCTCTGGCAATAGTACGCCTCATCAGATCATGCTCCACTGCAATTTATAGGCCAATGTATATAATCTTCAAATAGGAAAGCAGATCATGACATAGGTTACTCGTTTGATGCCTTAGAATGATTGCTTCACAACCATGAAACAACTGTATTTAGAGGCTAATTTGAGTGCTAAGCAACATCTAGAAACACTTTTGATGTGAAGCTGCACCTCATTTCCTATAATATTCTTTATTGTAATCATTCCATTTGAATGTTACTTTTTCAGTATTAATTTGTTTTAAATATTTCTTACACTAATAATCATGATTAGCAATGATGTGTGTATTAGGGCACAACTTCTCTTCTTTATGAAACAAAGAAAAACAAAATAATCATATAATCAGATAAATTACACGAGGCTTATTAACCACAGTTTAATCATTTCTTCATATATCTAACAGTAATGATTTAGACGAGATATTTTAGAGTGAAGCCAAAAATCACGAAATCAAACAATATGACACTAAAATAAATCAATTTGTTCACAGAATTTCAAAATTATGACACATCCATCGTCTTATTCCAATGAAATCTGCAAAAAATACCATAATCAGAGATTGTTTAATATGGAGGAAATCGAATACCAAAAAAAACCTGTCAGAGATATACATTCAATTTTTACAGCTATTGGAATATGCATCAGGTAATTTTTGGGAAACATAAAACACAAAAACCTTTAAAGCGTTAACGATACAAAACATGCAAAAGAAAAATTGCGAAATATGAAAAAGAGAAAAGCTGGCGGTGAAGCGGTGGGTATACCAGATGGTGGTGGCAGAGATACGGCGGCTGAAGGGCGCAGGTGGGGGTCAGAAGGCAACAACGATTCGAAGTTGGAAAAACATTACTAATATTTAGTATTAATGAAATGGTAAAAATGATGGAGGAGCTTTTGCACGAGAAAAATTAGATCTAAAAATGGGAGCTTCTGTTCCTACGGTTCACCTTCTTTCATTTTACTTTTCTTTTTCTTTTTCGGCTGAAAAGATGCAAAAACCTTACAATATTTTTTACATAAGAATATTATTATCGATGATCTAATTAGTATTTGCGTCCAATGCAAGGGAAAGTTGTTATGCGTTTTTTTCATAACTACTAATTTAATTATCATGAAAAAAAATTCAATTATGAAGAAAATAGAGTATACTTTTTAAGAATTTGATTAGAATATTAGAAACGCAAAGAATTATTCAATTACATTTTTGACATATTTGAATATTCCGATAATAATATCTTAAAACTGTATAATTTTAATCTTTTAATTTTAAAGAAAAAATGAATTAATCAGAAGTAAATAACATCATTAACAATCTGCAATAACTAGGCATCTAAGATTTACAGAAAAAATATAAATTGATCAACTGTATGTATCTAAAATTAAGAGTTCAAATTGATATTTACGTACTATGACTCATTACCGTATTTATTTATTGGAACAAACTTTTTTAACGAATTCTTTTGGTATTATTTTTGCCAGAATTTTATGGTATTAAAATTCAAATAACTTTTTGCTTTCTCAATCAGAATGTGAGTTATAGTAGCAAAAGGTGGATCTACATTTATTTTTCCAATACCTTTTCTTATACTTCAATCACAAAAAATTGCTTTAAGTTTTGGAAGCTAAGCTGAATTCCAAAATCAAACGCAGAAAAGGAACCAACCAATTGAAATCGAATGCCCAAACTCAATCAAAGAGAAATCGAAAGCAAACAGAGAAACAAGAAAATCAAAAACTGTTTTGGAAACAATCGATCAAGAACAGTGGCTCAGATTTTCTCAACGAAATCATCATAGCCTCACACCAATTTTGGAAACCCAGTCGAAACCAAACGAACGAACAAACCCAATCGAAATTGAAACCCTAGATGTCAAATTTTCACAACGAAATCATCACCACTACCGCCGGTCATGGAGTGAACGAAAACCAAGCCAGACGGCGGCCGTGGTGTGTCGACGACCGTGTAGAACGGCCATCCTGCGTCGGCACCCACTACCACCGGCCACATGCACTACCACCGGCGGCCGTTATAAAAGTCACCGACGGGAGAGAGTTGCATCGTGTAGAGAGTAGAGAGAGAGAGGGCAGAGAGAGAGCGGGAGACGAAAAGTGCTGAACATGGAAAGGGAAAGTCACAACAGCCCAGCCGAACAGATCTCGCCATGGAACGACGATGGCCTTGATGCGGCGGCGGCCATGGAGAGACGTGGTCAGATCTGGGGATCAGATCTGGAGTGAGAAAATCAGATGACTGAGATTCAGAGGGGATTAACGCGACCACCGCCGCAGACAGCTGCTACCGCCGGCCACTGCTGTCACCGCCGTGAGGGAGGGAAAGAAAGAGTTGCAGCAGATCGAGAGAGAGAAAGAGTTGCAGCGGTTCGAGAGAGAGAGAAAGAGTTGCAGCGATTAAGAGAGAGAGAGAGTGTCTAGGTTGTTAGTGGGGGCAAATGAGGGCAATCTTGAAGATACAGTAAATAATCGCACTCTTTTGGGGCGTTAATTTAGCAGCCCAGATTAAATAAAACGACGTCGTTTTGCCCTCTTTTGGATTGGACCGCGATTAATAATCTCAAATTTTAACTCTGCTATCAAACACCAGATAAATACTATTGGGTCCAGATAATTAATCTTATTTGGGCCTTATCACTGCCACCAAACATGGCCTAATTATGCATATAAAAGATATTCTCATTTTGGTGCAAACAACCAATCTTAGTGCAAGTTAACAACTACTCATGAACTTCCCAATGTCAATAGAAAATGCTGCACAATTTGACATGCATGTGTCAGTTGATGAGAACATCTGTAAACATGGGAAAACCAAACAAGATCCATCACTATATAATAGATATTTTTGAACGGGAAGGTGCATAACTTTGTAACTTTAAGTTACTTGATTTTTACAGGTTGAACCTAATAATATGTTTTTTATGATAATTTTAATTTTGAGTCCAATACATTTGATTTGTGTTCATTGAAGTAAATGAAGCTATTTGAGGCATCAAAAAGCACAATTGGCACCTAGATTTATTATGTGATTGTCCATGCAAACAAAAGGATACGTAGTCATATTAGCATTAACTTGAAGGCAAATCGATTTCGATCACAAATCAAAATAAGTTACAAATATTGTCATTTATATGCATATATTGGGAGGCGCAAAATTGGAACTTATCTCAATTTCACAAATTTACTAATTATTATCATTTTTATAAATTTCAAAAACTAATAAATTCCAATTAACATACAAGTATACAGAAACCAAATTAACATAAAGTGGATGATAAACTAACTATACAGACATGATATCAAATACATCATTTAAATAAAGTCCTAGATTATTACCCTCATTATTACGGTTAGCCTAAGTCTAATCCAAAACCGAATACAACTTTCTTTTCTTATATGCACAATTAATCTCCACCTAAATGTGAGCATTTGTAGAAGTGGTATCCACTTAAGGTGTTAGGCACCGTAACTTTAGTTTGAATTTCGAAAACCCCATACTATTCTATCCTATTCAAATGGATCTTTCACGCCATCCAACGGCAAAATCCTGCATGATTTGGTTAAGAGCAAAACAGAATCTCAGTTTTGGACCGATACCGGTCGAATCTCTTGGATACCTATAAATTCGAATTTGACATTAGACAAAAAATAGTTTGCGACTTTGGAACAAGGTTGTTTCTCATCATGCGAAATACAATCTTTAACGAGACATGAAATAATAATGGGTTTATTGCTA
This sequence comes from Monilaria moniliformis, assembly GCA_034509125.1. Taxonomy (NCBI): domain Eukaryota; kingdom Viridiplantae; phylum Streptophyta; class Magnoliopsida; order Caryophyllales; family Aizoaceae; genus Monilaria; species Monilaria moniliformis. Next base: position 11,110 of record JAYDZE010328822.1, on the reverse strand, counting down.
ATGTTAAATATTTTATGTTCTTAAAAAATACGAACTATGAGTGTTTCAAAACTAGTGTAAGTAGCAAAGTCGAGACATCACAAAACTGTTCTTAACGAGAGATTTTGGTACAATTCCGTCTGCGTGTGGTGAAGTAGTTTTTCAAATTATTTGATGATATAATAGTTCCGCATATAAAATGATTACAATCTAGTATACTTTAAGTATTGTATATATATATTCTTTGTATAGCCTTTCCTAAAACAAAATTAGGCACAAAGGTTTTGTGCTGAGTTTTATTCTTTTATTTTAACTTCTATTAGATCAAGGTTTTCTTTTCTACTTATAATAAGATTGTTTCCTTTTAGAATTAGGATCACTCCAATATATATATATATATATATATATAGGGCTTTCACATCTTTTATGCAATATATTTTTGAGTTTTGTTGATTCACAGTGAAATTCATGTCGACTTATGAATCGGTGATTCATATTGTAGCGTCTTCTTCATTCCGACGTCTTTGTTAGACTATTCATTCATTAGCTTTTTACGATTCCTTTCACCAAAGGACGAAGCCAAGTATTATGAGATTGTTCATGTCATGATCTACTAGTTTGCTGAAACAAACCAAGACTCCACAAAATCACGGACCCTATTATTGTCATTTGTCAAAGTGTGGTTGGTGTTTTAATTTTTTTTAAGATAATTATTACCTCATCAGTCCTATTTCAATATACCATTACCTAAAATAAAAAATTTAATATATAATATAATCACCTTAATATTACTTATTAATTATACCATATATTATTGTGACCCACTTATATTTTCTCTTTCCCCTACTTTATTAATGGAAATTAAATTTTTACATTCTCCGTCCAATTTTAATATAAAGGAATTGCAGCGACCAAGAAATGCAGAGGGTCGTTTTTCAAGTGTGTATTTCATTAAAAAAATAAGATTTTATTCCCTCCCAAAGAACAACCCAACCTTCACCCTTTCCAATTATTTGTGCCACATGTAACAATATAGTTGGTTTCTCAAATTTATTTGAACATTAAAATTAAATCATAGATATCTTTTGCATATTATATTTAAAAAATAAAAAAATCTCAATTTTTTTCATTTTTTTCGTGCTCTACAAAATAAACACCAATATTGTTATAATTACAAACACAATATAATTTTCTTATCTTCTTTACATGTAACATCAAAATTTATATGTTTGAAGCACTGTTTGTGTGTTTATAATTTCGTATTTCGATTGTTGACATTTTTATTCTAAGTTTGTTTTATTTTAATTTTTTAGAGATTATTTTGATTTTTTATTAGTTTGTCATTTTTTGAGTTTATTCTTACGATTTTTGCTCTTATTTTAATTTATTTTAGCACAACTAAATAATAATATAGTTACAAATAATAAAAAAATTATATACTATCCTTGTCCCACAAAATAATGTACACTAGTTGTGGTGTGGATTTAATAAATATTAGGTAAATGGTAGTGTGAGCCGAGAAGGGTCCACTTTATTAGATATATGATGTGAGTGGAGAAATAGTGGGTTACGTGTGGTAAAGTTGTAAAAAATGGAGAAAGTATTGAGAAAAGATAAGGAAACCGTGTGCGAAAATGACAAAAAATAAATAAGTGTGCACTAATTCGGGAACACCCCAAAATGACAAAGTGTATAATTTTGTGGAACGAAAAGAGTATAATATTGTGCTTGGGTGGTTGGGTGGTTGGGTGGTTGGATGGTCGTTGATAAACCACCGAAAATAGACGTGGTTGAATTGAGATGAATATTGATGATATGGAAGAAAGAAAAATTGATAAAATTTTCAACAGATTGGATGATGGACGGTCACTGTTAAACATGGCATAAACTACTCGTTTCTTAACATCCGTATCTAAATTTTGTGACCTATTATAAAGGGACACAAAGAGTATATATTATAAATAATCTTACATTAAAAAAGTTATATTAGAATTCATATTTTTCTTCTTCTTTATAAATAGAGCATAATATTGCTATAGTTAGAAACACAGTCAATTTTTCTCTCCTTTTTCATCTATTTGACTCTCATATATTCTATCATAAATCCCTTAAAGATGACTTGATTGAGCACACATTGGAAAAATTTGACATTAGTACTTAAATATGTAATTTATATTTATGAATTTACAGTATAAAATAATGATTACATATTTCTTTTAGACATTTTAAAGTAATAAACTTATTTTAGATAATAAGTAGTAAAAAATAAAAACATTTTAGATTTGGTTGATGTCATTGATGGGGTATGTAAATGATGAAATTGGATTAGATTGATGATTATGTAGACGATGAGAGAAAAATAAATATTATATTACAAAATTGAATGGGAATGGATTATGATTATGAATGGGAATATCTTTGGGTCGAGAGTTTCATTAAGCTTGGGTTCAAGAGGATTGACGAACCCATATTATCTTCTAATCTTAAATTATGTGTTTGATTTTGGGCAGAGTTGTTCGTAATCGTCGGCAATTTATATCACATTATATAAGATGCTGGAGCATACTCAGGAAGGAATATAACCAAGTGGAGCTAGTCCTCTCACTTGGGTGGGCCGTAGGGGAATTAAAATTTAGGGCCTCTACATATTTTGGGCTTGCCACACAAATTATGAATTTTATTGAAGATGACATGGAAAACATTTGGCTAAGCGGCTAAAATGTAAATTATGGTTCGAATTCTGGAGTTTTTTTTTTTTAAATGATTCAACTTTCTATTAATTTTGTCAGGATTTCGAACTTTGCAAAACGTATATCTTTTCTCAAATTTCTGTTTTTTTTTTTTTCATTTTAATTGGTAAATAAGAAAAATTAGAATTGGTAATAAAAAAAAAAAAAAATAGGAATGGTTTACGCAAGTCCATTTACAGTCTGTCCAGCACACCGTTTAATCTCTATAATCACATGCATAAGATAAAACGTTAAATTTTACAATCAATCTTCTAATTCAACAAATATGAGTGATACACTGAACAACAATCCAAATGATTATTCCCAACCTGACCCCGACACTTCACTTCCCCCTCCCCGCGATGCCGTCACCCATCTCCAGAACCGTCGCCGTCATCGGAGCCGGGGCCGCCGGACTTTGCGCCGCCCTTGAACTCCGGCGAGAAGGTCACAGCGTCGTTGTATACGAGCGGGAAGATAAGGTAGGCGGCACCTGGGCCTACACGCCCCAAACAGAGATTGACCCGTTAGGACTCGACCCGACACGGAAAGTGGTCCATTCCAGCGTCTACGCTTCGCTCCGGACCAACCTGCCCCGGGAGTTGATGGGCTTCCGGGTCTACCCGTTTGTGGTCAGTGGGAAGCCGGGGCGGGACCCGAGGAGGTTCCCGGGTCACGGGGAGGTGATGGAGTATATGACGGACTTTGCCAAGGAGTTTGGGCTGGAGGAGATGGTGAGGCTTGGAAGGGAGGTGTGGCATGTGGGCATGACGGCGGATGATCGGCGGTGGGTGGTGAAGTCAAAGAGGAGGGGCGGCGAAGATGGGGATGATGATGAGGTGTATGATGCGGTGGTGATCTGTAATGGACACTATTCGGAGCCCCGGATTGCGGATTTACCCGGTAATATATCTGGGTTCTCATTATTTGTTTGAGATTATGTGGTAAAAATTTGATCTTTAGGTGTTTGAGTGATTAAGAAATCTGTTTTGAGCGGTCTTGGTTGATTAGTACTAAACTACTACTGAGTTGTGCTCTAGTGCTTCTCTGCACCATTTGAATTTTGTAATGAATGTTACATTGATCTTGTTATGTGATCTTACAACTTGGGGAGTAAAATAATTGCTCAAGCATGCCTACTCACTTGAGACAACTTGTGTTGATTGGTTAGGCTTGTGATGTAGGAGATACGATAAGCATTTCAATGTCTCGTGGGAAGAATGGTGCGTTTTCGTAATAGCTAAAAGCATCTAGGATGAACTGTTATGTTTTCTTGGTGCAATGTGGGATTGTGTATAAATGCTTTCTGTTTTTATGTCTGCTAGAGAGTCAGAAAGTAAATTAAGACAATACGCTTTGATGAATTAATTTGCTGAAATGATTTTGCAACTACAATTCAGGCATTGAGGAGTGGCCAGGGAAACAGATCCATAGTCACAACTATCGCGTTCCTGATTCCTTTCGTGATCAAGTATGTATCTGCTGCATTATGTAGGTATTCTTATTTGACATTTGATGATTCTTGAAAATATTTTGTCATGATTTTGTTTTATTTTTGTTAAGATGTAATTAACCAACCTTAGCAATGATGGTAGTGCTAGAAATATGGATCAAAGTTAGTTTCCTATCCTAATGCTTCCTGCAATCAATAGATGAAGCCAATGCTTGAGATATAATTCCTCTCATTCTCGAGTGAAAAAAATTTAAGCCATTGAATAATAACATATATCTTGAAATACTAATTAGTGTGTTGCATTAAATTATCTCAGGAAAATGATACAATGGAAAGGAATGATTTAGAATCCATTAAGAGTAAAGCAATTTAAACTAAGCAAGTACATGATGGAGGAGAGAGGCTACAAAAATTGAATGGTTGTATATGATAGTCTTTTATCATATTTGGTGTTGCAGTAAAACCTCAAAGAATGCTAATGATCGTCTTGAAAAATTAGGAGAGATTGAAAACGTTTTCAAGCTATAGGTGTAAGAACTCAGTGGTGCTTACATCTGTGCATTATCTGACCATACTAATCTTCATGAATTCTTGGTAACCAATTGTGGGGTTCCTTTCTCACTCTAGATAATTTTCTCTTCCTTTTTACCTGACCACTTTATGCTTTCTGTCTCATCAATACTCTTGTTCATCTCTGCAAGTATTTCCTGCTGAAAATAATTCCAAGTTAAATCTACAAAATCCCATAATCATAATAGTCAAATTGTAATTTGTATGATTATTCAAGAAAGACATTGTTACATGTAGACTATGTAGCCCATCATCAGCTTCAGCTGGTGCAGATCCTTAATTACTAATTAACTTTCTACCAGCTGCACAAAGAAATTATATAAAGAATTATATTAATAACAAGACTAGCTACTCAACTTCTTTTCTATTTATCTGATGATAAAATAATAATGATCATTAATTGGTATTCAAGAACGTACATCATGAATCAGAACCAAAAAAAGTAGCGAGAACATCAGCAGCCATGACCTCATTATGCAAAGTGAACTCTTTTTTCTTCTTCTTTTTTTTTTTTCTATTTTTTCGGGTGACAGAAGAGGAATAAGTTTAGGGAAGAAGAATTTGAAACTTGTTTGAGTTTGCACAATAACTTCTATGTGACTTTGTAGTTACAGTGGTAAATGATCCTAAGCACAACTCTTGCTTATATGTAGTATATCCACATACAAACACACACTGGATACACATATTGAATGTGTAACGGCCTACATTTTATAAGTTTATAAGTTTTCAAATTTTATGTTAATAGTTGAGAAATATTCTTCTACTAATTAAAATTCTCAATATTTATATTAGAAACTTTAGTAGTTGAAATTACGCCTAGATCATTTTTTGTTGTTAAAAGCATTGGAAATAAATTCAGTTGTAAGCTTGGGCCTTAGGATAAATTAATTGATAAATAATATATTTTGAGCTTATGTTTTGGATAATGGGCCAAATGTATAATTGTATCTATTTATTTTAACAATAAATACAGTATCCGATTACAGAAATAGTTCTGGGATAAAATGAACCAAACGAGTAAAATAAAAATAAGACCACCTGCCACCGTATCTCTGTAATTACCACCCACCATAGTCACTTAAAAACCGTCTTCTCCCACTCTACTCCTAAACTTCTGAAGATTTACTTGTATAGTGGTAAATAGATTATTGTTAAGTTCTCTTGCCCAATCCTTTAAATGACGTAAGTTCAAAAAAAGCTGTGCTCACAATTCATTCTCTTCCAACTCTCAAGTTTGTAAAGAGATTTAAATTTTCCATCAAAGAATCAAATTTCTAGAAAGCTTTCAATATCAATCTCTATTCTATGTTATCCTTATTCAGATAATCAATCTTTATGCTATGTTATCCTTATCGTTTAGCTGTTAGATTCAGATTCAATTTTCTCGATAAGCTTACTAGAAATCTCTATTCTTTGAGGGAAAGTTTGAATCTCTGTAGAAACTTGAGAGTTGAAAAAGAATGAATTGAGAGCAGAGCTTTATCTGAACACTGAACTTACGTCCTTTAAAGGATTGGGGAAGAGATCTTTACGATAATTTGTTTACCACTATCTAAGTGAATCTTCGGAAGTTTAGGAGTGGAAAGGGAGAAGACGATTTTTGAGCGACAAAGGGGAAACTATTGTGAGTACGTGATAATAGTGAGCGGTATCTGCAGAGATATATGGTGGTAGGCTGTTTTATTTTTATTTTATTTTTTTGAATCAATCCTTAGAATAGGGTTAACTTTATTCCAGAAGTACTTCCGTAATCAGATACTATGTTTATCTGATAAAATAAATAAATAGAATTATACATCTAGCCCATTATCCAAAACTTAAGGCCAATATATATTATTTATCAATTAAATTATCCTAGGGCCCAAACATACAATTGAATTTATTTCTAACGCTTTTAACAATAAAATGATCTAGGCGCAATTTCGGAAGAATATTCTAAATTGTAGAAGAATATATTCCGAGAATTTTAAATTAGTAGAATATTTTTCAACTATTAACATAAAATTTGAAAACTTATAAAATGTGGGATGTCACAATCCTACCCACTTAATAAAATTTCGTCCTTGAAATTTGGTCTTACCAGGCTTATGGAAGGACTGATACTTTGCTAACACATGTTTATTCTTGAACATGGAACGGTATTAATTGTTTTAAAAAATTGGGATCGTTATTCCTTTTTCTGAGAAGTGTTATAGAAGAATGATTAGGGACTTTTTAGTGGATGTTTAATTAAATAATGGTTTAATGGAGTTCCAAGCATGTCGTTAGTAATTAATGGGGAATGAGATAGAATTATCCTTAGATAAAGAGGCTCCATTTTCTTCAAACTGGGAAAATCCAAGAGTTAAAAACCTCCTAACCAGACATCTTGTTTAGTAATAACACAAAAATTTAACTAAAATTAATGTTTGAAAGTTTCTACGTTTTGTGTGTATTCCTTACCACCCCCTTGCACCTGGGCAATTGTCTCTCTTCTTGGAAATCATCACAGCTAATTTAATTAATATTTCATCTTTATTTTAATGCAGCTTGTTTACAAATCAACGTTTCTAACTATGCAATATGAAAATAATACTCAGAAGTGCAAATGAATCCATAATAGTCCCTTTTTGATTGTTTCAACGATTACCGCCACATATAAAAACAACAAAAATATCACTGTCCGATCCTTTTATTGCGTAAAATTGAAAACAGCTCTTATGTGAGAAACTATAGGCAGGTTGTATGTTGATCTATTTTTGGAATCTAACAGGTCTATGAAAGTGAAATTTATGTAAGTTGGAATTATCACACTCTTATTTTTGTCTCCTTTTTTCTTGAAGTTTTTGCATAGAGATTAGTTGCAGCCGGTACATTCGGTGCGCACCGGTAAACCCACGTTTTTGTGCAATAGCCTACAAACCACACTGGAATGGTAAACCACATTTGGAAAGCCAGATGTGATACAGAGGCTTTCATGGGATTTACATTTCTGTTTCTTGAGACTGATACTATAATTCTTGACCTTATTACAACACATAAAAATATTTGCTGCCCGAGTATCATAATTAACTTGAATTCCAAGTTAGAGGTTTACACTGCATTTAAATCTTTTTGAATTGCTTGAAGTGTATCCACCAGTTGGCAATACATATCTCTACATGTACATGTGTTTGTGCATGCATTTCCCTTAATTCCAACTCTCTTTTACAAGTGGAATATAATTCAGAAATTAAAGGAAAGCATTCAGTTTTGGTGACTTTGGCAGGTTGTGGTGCTAATCGGGAGTGCTGCAAGTGCTGATGATATCTCCCGAGATATTGCCAGATTTGCAAAAGAAGTCCATGTAGCTTCTAGATCTGCACAAGTTGACAAAATTGGAAAATTTCCGGGGCATGATAACATTTGGCTACATTCAATGGTTAAGTTGGATTTAAGGCCTTTGGGTTTATGTTTGGATGAATGTTCCATTATTGTGCTGACATAAAACCATCCGCAGATCAAAAGTGTTCACAGAGATGGCACAGTGGCTTTCCATGATGGAGATAAAACCATTGCTGATGTTATCCTTCACTGCACAGGGTGAGTCATCAAAACAAGTTATGTATTCAATCGTTGTACGAATTCTTGTAGTGTATGCATGTCTGAACACTGCTCATCTTGCAGGTACAAATTTTATTTTCCTTTTCTCGAGACGAACAATGCTGTGACTGTGGAGGATAATAGAGTTGGCCCGCTTTATCAGCATGTTTTTCCTCCAACTTTGGCACCTGGGCTTTCATTTGTTGGTTTGCCATGGAAGGTAATTTGCTGATTAGTTTCAGATAATTCAGCATATGTATTTCGAACTGTAAAATTGAATCAAAGAAAACCTTCAAGTTGATTACGTTTACATCCAGGTTGTGCCCTTTCCCCAATTTGAACTCCAGAGCAAGTGGATAGCTGGAGTTTTATCAGGCCGGATTAGAGTGGAGTCAACTGAGGAAATGACAGCGGATATTGAAGCATTTTACTCGTCGCTGGAAGCAGCCTGCATTCCTAAGCGATATACTCATCAAATGGGAGAATCTCAGGTAATTGCTCACTTATTCAGAATCACAAGTTATTCTTGGGGTCTCAGCTTACTTCTTTTAGTGTTCAGATATCCGCGACTTCTTTGCTGGTAGTTGATGCATTGATTGATGGTGCAGTTTGAGTATGACGATTGGTTGGCTGCAAAGAGCGGCTCTCCCCCCATCGAAGAATGGAGAAAGCAAATGTATTTGGTGACCGGAAGGAGGAAGAGGAGCGCGCCGGAGACGTACCGTGATCAGTGGGAGGATGAAGATTTAATGGCATTGGCTTATCAAGAATTCAAGCTATTGAAGCTCTCTGTATGATAACTTACTTTTATATTTTCATTTTAAAGATAACGTCTAATTGTCATTGACACATGAACCATAAACTAAATATCTCTGGCGCTATATATCAGCAATGTATTAAAATTGTTACTAAATCAATTTATGAGGTTTGGATAATTTATTAAATGAGGTTTGGACTAAAACTGTGATTTTTTAGTATGTATTTCTCAAAATAAATATACTATCAAGAAATTAATCCTTAATAAGTAGTAATACATTATACAGTTGATGCACAAATGCTCTCATCCAGTTCCTACTTAGATCTTTCTTAGTCTCTCTATTTTGTCTTCTCTTCGTGTTTTTGGAATTTCTTTTCCCGCTCATCTAGGGTTGAGAATTATGTATGCCAAGGGACAATGCGATTGGGGATTAAGTCTCAATTAAAATTTATATTTTCACTTTTTTTTCACTATTGCACATCTTACGTAGAGTAGATAACTTTCTTCATGGACAATGGAAGAAATTTTCAAGCAGTCCATTTCCCCTTGTTTGCACTCCAATTTTTTATAATATTATTATAGGGTATCGATATGATAATATTTTTTCTTATATTCCATTCTAAAGAACATGAAATATAAAATACGGGAACCACAAAATGTGATAAAAAAAAGAAAAGAAAGGGTATGCACTCTCAGATATAAATCAAACCTAAAACGGAGCGTGTATTTTTTTATTAAGAAAATAAATGATTAACATCGAGCGAGTATTTTAAGGTGGCTTTCTTACTAATTAAAATGGTATATTCCTGAATCTAACCGATGGATCTGTTAGTTCAATAGCTTTATTGATATGTTTAATTCGTGAAACTGAAAATTTTAATACATAATTCCTCTCGGATTTAAAAACTTTATTGAGGAATATTTAGTTAAATGCCATTGACATTAATTCTATTAACGTTACACACCCAAACTTTCTAGTATAAAAGGTATTCTTTGTTTTCTATATTTTCATAAAGAATATGACAAGAATTTCGAACATGTCTCGTGTCTACTCCTTTGTGGCAATTGGTAGTTTTTTATTTATAATTGCTCTTTCTAGTGCTCAAAATGTAGATAATGAAGATTCAACAATATTGTCGAATTTTGATCTCACCGAGAGAATCTTGAAAGAAGAAGAGAAGATGTGGAAACTTGCTTCATCCAAACATGGACATCTTCTATCATCTCATCACCATGCACAAGCTCCACATCACCGCGGCCACCATGACCTCCATCGCTACCACCATCACCACCACCACCACCACCACAAGCATGCACATGCTCATGCTCCAAACCACCACCATGATCATGCTCATGGTCCTAGTCCAGCTCACCACCACAACCATGTTCATGCTCCAAGTCAAGGCCATCACCATGCTCATGCTCCATTACATAACGTTATACATACATACATATAAGAGTGTTGGAATTGTAAACTCCTTTTATTGATCAGAAGGGCTGCACATCTCAACATCAAATGCATACAGTTACATGCTATGATCTATCCCAAGACATAGGTTGCTTCTCTCATATGGTAGGCTTTTTGCAGGGGGTGTTGATATGAAATGAAATGAAGGTTACCTTCACTTACCCTTGTGGTTGATAATGCATGTGTTTTACAGTAATGTATAAGTTAAATTTACTATGACAGCCCAAAGGGTTCATTGCTTTCAATTCTTAAGTCGTCTCGTGTTTCTCCATTCATGTTAATTTTTGGTCTCTTCTTTCTTGTTACCATTCACAAGAATTCTCAAGAAATCTGACATATTAAAACTCCATTAATAACCCTGAAGAACATGCACTAGGTTAAATTATCCAAAATAACCCAAACTATTTCACTTACTATAAAAAAATGTCCATACTACAAATAATAGGGCTATTTGTCGCTAATATCACAAACTATAGCCGAATTCCGGATTTTCCCACAAACTTAAAACTTGGCCAAAAATATCATCAACTTTGATCGTGTTTGGTATTTCCCACAATTTTCAATTCCGGCGAAATCGAGTCATACGTGGC
>JAYDZE010328711.1:0-18149 GCA_034509125.1 Monilaria moniliformis | reverse complement strand
AACTGACTACAACACTGCGGATGGGACTTGTGTGAGGGACTACATTGATGTCACTGACCTAATAGATGCACATGTCAAGGCTCTGGCACACGCCAAGCCCAGGAAAGTCGGAATCTATAACGTTGGCACAGGAAAAGGTTTGTTCTTTATTTCAAATCAAGCAGGAGGACCACACAATTTTCGGCCTAGCCCAATGTGCCAATTTGTACATAAAATTATTTTTGTGGCTGGGCTAGTAAAAGTTGTGGGCCCTCTGACCACTCTGATTGCAACTAAATACGCCATGATTAAAGCACATGTCCATTAAACATACATACCAAACATGGCCCGGCCTGAGTCCCGATGGAAGTGGGCCGTAGACCGGGCTGGGTCCGAAATCAACTCACTAATACGGCCCGAAAATTATAACAGGCCCAAAAAGCCCACAATTAAAGATAAGTCTTATCACTCAACCAAACGTCTCTCTCATATTTTCAAATGCAGGTAGCTCGGTGAACGAGTTTGTGGCGGCCTGCAAGAAGGCGACGGGCGTGAACATCAAGGTGGACTACCTCAGCCGGCGGCCGGGCGACTACGCCGAGGTCTACAGTGATCCTTGGAAGATTTTGAACGAGCTCGGATGGAAAGCGAAGTATACGAATCTTGAAGAGAGTTTGGCGACTGCTTGGAGATGGCAGAAGGCGCATAGGAATGGCTACGACAGTTGAATTGCTTCTTTTGACTGTGATTTTTGTGATCAATTGAGGACTGATCCATGTTTTTGTGAAGAGAGAGAATGCATCCATGTACATGTGTTTCTCTCTCTAAGCAGATGGTCACCACAGGCGAAGAAGATTCATTTTTTGCTGTGTAACAAAACGGAATTGTATTGCGATGATATATATAGTAGGCATATTTTATTTGCAAATTCAAAGGAGAGGAAATGCAACATACGCAAAGATTCTATAGTTATACAAAAACTTAAACTTTGGTATATATTTTTGAATCGAAATGTGAATTTCATCAATTGAGACTATTTTCTGTATCAATTTCCAACACCTAAAATCACGTTGAAAAATCATATACAAAAAATTAGGATGTGTTTTGACTAAAATCGAAGTGTTGGAGAGATACCGCGACTAGTTCATGAGTCGATAAATTGAATTGAATGAAAATCGATTTTTCAAAATTTCGAATTCGATATATACAAAACATACTCCCCTTCACCGATTACTTTTGCCTAGTTTGGTGGGTATCTCCAAAAAATGGATTAAAAAAAAAGGAATTTTATTTTTAAATTTTTAGGTGGGGTTAGGAAATGTCTAAATTTAAGAGGTAAACGTGCCATTTACTCTATTTATAATAAATGAAAAAAGCCCTTTTCATATTGGGTTACTCATATATATATCAAGATCACATGCAAATTTGGGCAAGAAATCAAAAACCCATTACTAGAAAATCCCTCATGGCTTTGCATTTCAGCAGCGCATGCTGCTTCTCTGCGTTGAGTAGGAGTGCAGTTGGTGCAGTTAGAGGCGCGTCTTCTAATCATGGCAGCATTTCTGTGAAGAAAGCTGAGGTGGAGAAAGTGAATCTTGGAGGCTCCGAACTGCAGGTGACCCGGATTGGGATCGGATCCTGGTCATGGGGCGACGCCAGTTATTGGAATAACTTTGAATGGGATGGTAAGCTACTACGTCTGTGTGTGTATGAGACAAAGAGAGGGAGATGAGATAGAGATTTTTTTTTTTTTGGGTAATGAGATGAGAGAGAGAGTTGTATGTATTTTCATTCCTTTTTCTTCTTGGTCTTAGTTAGTGCTTCTTGCGCTTGTTTTTTTTATTATTAAAAACTAATTTCTAAATATTGTTGCATTTTATTGAAAGATGAAGAAATATGAATCACGTGTGTTTTTTGTCTTCTTGAACCAAAAAAAGTGGTAGTGCTTCTTGAGCTTGGTTTTCAATATTAATATTATTATTAAAAACTAATTTCTAAATAGTTTTGCATTTTTATTGAAAGATGAAGATATGTGAATAATGTGACAAAATAATTTTAATGGTTACGTAAAAGTAAATTTGAATATTTAAAATCTTAGAATCAGACATTAATTACACTATCACTGTCATCAACACATTTATGACTATGCGTTTCTTTTGCGTGCGAGATACTGTGATATATATGTATGCACTAGTCCATCAAGCTGGCCATAGGGAGAATCCGGCCTGACCCGACCTTTAATTGAGTCATGCCAATAAACGTGGTCCAATCCAACTCAAAATGGGCCCTAGTTCTTGCCACCCATAAGAGAGAAACCAAAAAAGAAAAAAAAAACATAAACAAGCTTGCCCAAGCTATGGCCCAAAAGAAAATTTCAGACCAGGTTGATTTTGGCAGCTCGAACCTCAACATTTTCCGAGTTTCCCTTTTGTTGATCTTATTAGTATCATAACCTTTATGTTATGTTCACTGTTCACAGACAGGAAACTAAAGGCTGCTAAGGCAGCATTTGATGCGAGCATCGATTCCGGCATTACATTCTTTGACACTGCAGAGGTTTATGGCTCTCCGGTAAGAAACTCTCTATGCTTCAACGCTCTTCAAATCCACTCAACTTTGGTTCTTGCAGATGGCATTGGGTGCTATCAGCTCTGAAACATTACTAGGAAGGTTCATCAAAGAAAGAAAGCAAAGGTGTCAAGATTTAGAGGTATCCGTTGCTACCAAATTCTCCGTTTTCGGGTGGAGACTAGGGGGCCACAGCGTCGTCTCCGCCCTCAAACACTCCTTAACGCGCCTTCAGATGTCATCCGTGGACCTCTACCAGCTCCATTGGTATAAAAAACTAGGCCTTTAGCTATCACTTTTTGAGGCATTTTTTTTGGGTGATAATAGTCAGTAAATTACTGAATTTTGACCAAATTCTGGTTTTGGACACTGACTTAAAAATCTGTCTTGCAATTACTATTTCAGGCCTGCAATATGGGGAGATGAAGGTAATATTTGATGAGCGAATTCTTCGCCTTTTTTAGTCGTTTTTTGATGATTTTTGGCTGTTATTTTGTAGGTTATATCGATGGTCTAGGTGATGCAGTGGAGCAAGGTGTTTTCAAAGGAAGAATTGCTCTTCATTGTTGCTAAAGGAAGAATTGTATTTCATTGCTTGTTTTTCATTGTTACTGGAATACAAGATAAATAGACCAAAGCTTAAACGGTCCTATCTAGTTAGGGAAGGCATATTTGCTAAAGTCTAAAGACAGAGTGTCCAACATACAATTTAGGAAAGTTTGACTTATTTGTAATCTTTTCTTTTGTCTTGCAATCTCCTTCTTTGTCTTTGGTTGCGGATCATTTTGATTTGCTTTGATATTCCAATACAAGGTTTGGTTAAAGCTGTTGGAGTATCAAACTATAGTGGTAAAATTTTCATCAAGAAATGCAATCTTGAATTTTTCTTGCTTCATATCTTGTAGATTGTGACATGATTGTTACGTTCAATGAATGCGATATATATAAGTGGTTCAGAGAAACGCCTCCGTGCAGCTTATCATCAGCTGAAGAAGAGAGGCATACCTCTTGCTTCGAATCAAGTGAACTACAGCCTTATATACCGGCTGCCGGAGGAAAATGGCGTGAAATTGGCCTGTGATGAGCTCGGGATCACCTTGATCGCGTACTCTCCTCTTGCTCAGGGTGAGGCTTTTCTCGTTTTTTTTTCTTCTTCAAGATTTTCACGAGTCGTCTTGATACTTTTTATGTGTTGTTGTTGGCGTTTGAGTTGGTTGTGGAGTGATCCAATTTTTTGGACGTTTTCTGATATTGCATACTACGATTTCTGGCTTGTTAGGTGCTCTTACTGGGAAATATAGCCCAAAAAACACTCCATCTGGGGTTAGAGGAGTGATTTATACTAGTGAGTTCATGACAAAAGTGAGTGATGTTCATTTTAAAGAAATGAAATTTTTTGTTTCTTGATTTCGCTGCCAAATTTCTTGAGTTTTATTTGTGTTCTGTGTAGCTACAGCCTTTGATGGATCGGGTGAAGGAGATAGGTGAGAGTTATGGCAAAACTCCTATTCAGGTTCGGACCTATTTTGACATCTCTAGTTCGACTTATATTTTAACTAGGCAGTTACTTTTTCAACCTTTTCTTAACCTCAACAGGTTGTCCTGAACTGGCTAATTGCGCAAGAAAATGTCGTCCCAGTCATCGGAGCCAGAAATGCACAACAGGCCGAAGAGTTTTCCGGTGCAACCGGATGGCGACTCAACAACCAAGAAGTTGATGAGCTCCGATCCATGGCTTCGGAAATAAAACCCGCCCTAGGTTTTCCGGTGGAGAATTTGTAAAATTTCTGTAAACTAGCTATGATAAGTATCATACATACTATTCAGCTAGTATATATAAACTGACGGTGAATTTGCATATAAAGGGCTTAAAGGGTAAAAGGCTAGTAAGAATAAGGTATGTAATTGAGTGTTACAATTTTTTATCTAATTTTTTGACATCAAAATTGCATACTGTAAATTTTGACTAGATTTTAGATGACTAAATATTCAAAAATAAATAAAATAAAGTACAATTGGAACGACAAAATATTTTGTAGAAGAAAGAAAAAGAGCATTCTTACTCAACCACGTATACGGAATAAGAACCATACACGTCCATGAGATCACTTCCAATGGACTATAATTAATCAATTCTTCTCAACAAAAACTAAATCCCACTTTGATTCTCAGCGAAATTCAGAGGAAAATTCAGCGATTTTCTAACAATAGCCTGCCATGGCTTTGCACTTGAGCAACGCTTGTTTCTCTGCGTTAAGTAGGAGTAAAATTGGTGCAGTGAGAGCTGTGGCTTCTGATCAAGGGAGTGTTGCGGTGAAGACAGCTGAGGTGGAAAAATTGAGTCTTGGAGGGTCCCAACAGCAGGTGACCCGGATTGGAATCGGAGCATGGTCATGGGGCGACACCAGTTATTGGAATAATTTTGAATGGGATGGTGAATTTTCATGCCTTACTTTTTTCTTCTTCCCAGATTTTGGGATTCTTGATTGTGTGTGTGTGTGTGTTAAAGAATGTGGTGATTTGAGTTTCATTATGGTTGTGATTTTGCTGTTGCTGATGATGAATAGGAAACACATTTTGGCTTCTTCTTTTTGTGTGTGTAGCATTTTTTGAGTTTTTACAACCCCTTTCTCTATCATTATATCATGATATTGGTGAAATATGAACTGGCATGGAGTATGATGTTTGCCCTAATGAAATTCTTGATTTGTGTGTGTGTGTGAGTGTGGTGGGGGCGGGGTGCGTGCTTGTCTGAGAATGAAGCAGTATGATGTTTGCCCTCATTTTACTCTGCAATATCGATTATAGATGTTAATGCAGCTGTAGGTAATGGCTTGGGAGAATAATCTTGAACTTACTTTTCTTGTAGCATTTCTCGAGTTCTTGTTTTTGTTGATGTTTGAAGCATTCCATCATGATTGTATTGAGCTATGAAGTATTTTCAATGTTAGTGTCCCCTCATAGAATTTGTGTGTGTGTGTGTGTTCTTGTCTGAAAGTGAAGCAATATGGACTTAATCCTACATACTTTGCTTTCATTTCTTGATTATTTGCTTTCTCGTTTCATTTCTTGAAAATTTGCTCTCGTAGATATCCAAACGCCGGTATGATAGTGTTGGAATTGTGAAAAATGATGTATAATGTTGCCCTTATGATTTGATGACAGATAGGAAAATGAAGGCTGCCAAGGCTGCTTTTGATACCAGCGTCGATTGTGGTATAACATTTTTCGACACTGCAGAGGTTTATGGCTCACGGGTGGGAAAATGGTTTGGTTTTTCAACTATTGAATAAACTCACTACATGAACTATCCAAAGTTTATTTTAAAAAATTGTTATCTTTTGTTGTTGCAGATGTCATTTGGTGCCATCAGCTCTGAAACACTTCTTGGAAGGTAATATATCGTAGTCGTGACTGAAAAAAGCGCGTTATTACTTTTCCTTTTCTTGATGATTGAGGTGTTTTATGTTGCTAAGATTCATCAAAGAAAGGAAACAGAGGAATCCAGAGGTAGAAATTGCTGTTGCTACTAAATTTGCAGCTCTACCGTGGAGGCTTGGACGTGAGAGTGTTGTTTCTACTCTCAAGGAGTCTCTGTCTCGTCTCCAGCTGCCATCTGTGGAGCTCTATCAGCTACATTGGTATAGGCTGCAGATATCATCAGTTTTTTGTCGTGCAATTTTGGCTGCATAACTGATTTGTTTGCTCGTGAACGTTTCAGGCCAGGGATATGGGGTAACGAAGGTTGCTGATGACTACTACCTTTGCCTATTTTGTGTTGAAGATTACGGCTATTTAAAGTTAAAATGCGCTTAGAAAAATTTTGGAATTGTTTTTCTAGGATACATCGATGGTCTAGCAGATGCCGTGGAGCAAGGCCTCGTGAAAGCCGTTGGAGTCTCAAATTATAGTGGTAAATTTTGTGATTGATCTGTGAATTTTGTTTATTGTTGTTCATTATGTTTTCCTGAAGAGAAGCGACACATGAGCTAACACGAAATGAGTTTTGGTTGCAGAGAAGCGTCTTCGTGCTGCACACGAGCAACTCAAGAAGAGAGGTATACCTCTTGCTTCGAACCAAGTGAATTACAGCCTCATATATCGACTCCCAGAGGAAAACGGTGTGAAATCTACCTGTGACGAGCTTGGGATCACCTTGATCGCGTATTCTCCAATTGCTCAAGGTGCCATCTACATCAAATATTAATGATTCTTGTGTATGTGTGTGTTTTGAAGAAAGTGTTGCTGTTTTGGAGAAAAAAGGCCTAAATTTGGTTGTTTTCCTGAACCTTAGGTGCTCTTACGGGGAAATATACCCCGAGTAACACCCCATCCGGCCCTAGAGGCCGGATTTACACCTCTGAGTTCATGTCAAAAGTGAGTCCTCATTCGTCTGTAGGGTTTAAAGTTTAGTGTTTAGGGTCCGAATCCCTAAGTTCTCGCTTCTGCTATCTGCAGCTGCAACCTCTTATAAACCGGATCAAGGAGATAGGCGAGAGCTATGATAAAACTCCGACTCAGGTTCGTTTTTGTGCTACATTTCGTGTTTCATTAATATCTCAACTTACTGCATCTTCAAAGGTTGTACGGGGTGTTGTAAATGCAAAATATTAAAGCCAAACCACGACGTTGTAAAGGCTTTTAATGTTCGTCTTATGATTGCAAATTGGACCAAAGTTCGTGATTTTTTTAGTTGATCAACAAGTCCGATCACAGGTTGTCCTCAACTGGTTGATAGCTCAAGAAAACGTTGTTCCAATCCCCGGAGCCAAGAACGCGGAGCAGGCTAAGGAGTTTGGTGGTGCAGTTGGGTGGCGGCTCACCAACGAGGAAGTCGAGGAGCTCCGATCCATGGCCTCGGAGATCAAACCGGTCATCGGTTTCCCGGTTGAAAAGTTGTGAGGTTTGCTTCAACTTTAGCTTAATTAGACCAAACACACATATATATATATATATAGGTGATGTATACACGTTTGATACCTTTGATCACTTGTTGTATAAAGTAATGAATCTTCTCAATTTTTGGGGTAGTAATGTAGTCTTTTCAACTCCTTTGATTTTGGGGAAGTTGCATGAGTTCTTGTAAAAACTTGGCAAAATTGAGTAGTTATAACTTGTTCAAATACAATAAATTTAGTTAGTGAGTATAAAAAGACTATTATACCCTTGCATAAATTTTTCATTTATTTATTTTATCGTATGATATAAATAAATTTTAATTCACACAAAAAATTTCGTGCCATAATAAATTTTATTTGACCAAAACATTTTCATTGAAACCGTTGGCTTTTTCCAAATAAAATATAAATACAAAAGATACATGCACATTATAATCAAACACTATAATATAAATAATTAATAGTTTGATATTAGATGTTGGAGGAAAAAGTTATTACACCATATGCTTTCCGAATGTCAAATTTCAAAATTAAAATTGTTATACACTAAATTAAAATTGTTATACACCATATGTATATTTAATAAAAAAAGAATTTTAAATAATATTTACAATTTGTTTTTAAAATAAGGATAGTTTAGGTAAGATGCTGTCCCGGATCAATTTGATCCATTAAGATTTACTTATAAGTTAAATTGACAATTAATTAAGTTTACAACTTCACACACAAAATTCATGATTTTGTTTTCTTTCATTAATTATTTTTCGTTTGTCCTAAAAGACAGCCTGTGCAAACAGTGCAACTTGCTGTCTTCATAATAAATGATTTGACATTTTTGTGAAAAATTTAATGGCATGAAATTTAATTATTTAGCAAGAAAAAAAATTAGAAAATGAAAAGGAAAATAAATCAATCGTCTTCAATCAAGAAAAAGTGTGGGGTTTGATTATCAGAAGTCCACACTGGCGGCTCCCATAATTTCTCACCATTGTAGTGTTCTATATTTTTATCTACAAAGTAAAATGTCTATTATTCCCTTCGTTTGCGATAATTCGATTCGTTTTGATTCGGTGTGCGTTTGTTTGACTTTGTTAAGATATATGAATGAAAGTGGTTAGAAAAAATTATTAGAATATAGGTCTCACTTTTATATATTGTTTTATGATTGAATGTGAGCGTAAAGAGATAGTGGAGTGTGAAATCTATTTATTAAAAATTGTAAAAATAAAAATGAAACATTTTATCACAGACACCCATTTGTGGCAAAATGAGACATTTTAGGAGGGAGTATTTTATTTATGTCAATACCTTTTTATGATCTATGGTATTAGCATAATTATTTTTTTGGGTTAAAAGAGTTATACAATTACCATTTAATTAATTTTATTTTTGGTTCTAAGCTACTTGGTACAAATTTAAAATTTATATCTAAATTAAAATCAGTTTGATCTAAGAAATGTCAACTGTCAAAGAATCGCATTACCAATTATTTTTACGAGTTGATATTTGTAACTTTTCATTTAATTATGTACTGTTGAAGTCTTGAAGAAAGGAAACAACTTAGAGAGTCAAATAAATTAATGTAAAATAAACTGTAGCGCTTATTTAAAATAAAATAAGAAAATATCTACAAGAATCGAGAAAAGGAAAGAAAAAAAGTAAATGAAATTAACCAACTCCAGGCTATAAGACATCCTTATATATTGGCTATAGCTATATGTATTTATATCATATTTAATTTATTTTTATTATAATCCTTAATATGCCTCATTTGTGACAAGCAAATTACAATATACATAATCAACACGTCTAAAATTGTTTCAGAATATGATATGTGATATCTTTTGAATACTCTTTTTGTTCACAATAAAATATCTCATTTTATTAAAAATAATGTCTATCATTAAAAAATTCAATTAAATTTTTTTTTTTTGATAAATAGTTTCATATTCCACTAATT
This sequence comes from Monilaria moniliformis, assembly GCA_034509125.1. Lineage (NCBI taxonomy): Eukaryota > Viridiplantae > Streptophyta > Magnoliopsida > Caryophyllales > Aizoaceae > Monilaria > Monilaria moniliformis. The sequence continues at coordinate 8,744 of JAYDZE010328711.1, read as the reverse complement.
CATTCAACTCATATTTTATTATAAAATTAATATATAAAAATGCAATTCATATTTTTTCACATTTCTTAAAATTCATGTCAAAATCGAATGAGATATTTTATGGTATGGATGGAGTGACGATGAATATTTATTTTCTAATTCCTCTAAAAATAATTCTAATTAGGAATTTTTTTTTCTTCGCCCCAAAAAACGGTGAGGATGAATCTAATCGTACCTCAAAATCCCACAACAAAAGATATTCCCATCCAATCTCTTAACTACTTTTGCGAAATTCCACACAAAATTCTTGCTATAATAATTATCACTTTCTTTTTTAACCCAAAGACAAAGAGATAAGGTATAAAATAATGAATAAAAATAATAGTTAAAGGCACTAGCTTTACAGCGAATCTATGCGCAGCCAAAATTGGACAAGTCCACGTGGCGAGTTGAGCGCTCATTTCTTGATCACGCCTCTATCGAGAGCGAGGATGTAGATCTCACACACAGCTGTTCGTTCTTGCAACGGGCCCACGCTATCCAGCCCCACCAAGGAGAACTGGACACGTGGGACAGGGGCTGATGCTGACGCAGCCGTGTTATTTTTTTCTTTTTTCTTTTTCTTTTTTAAAAAAGAAGAAGAAGAAACTACTTCAAAGCACTCTTCCAAGAAGCGCCTATTTCTCTTTCAGTGGGTGTCACCTCAACACCTAGAGCGTGTGTGTTTCTGTGTGTGAGTGGGAATTTGATGTGTTTTAGCAAGGTTGGAGTGATTTTGGAGGTGGGGCTCTCTTTATTCTGTGTGGCTAAGTATCAAGATTCGATTTTTTTCAAACTTGTTTTTTTCCCTTGTTTATAGTGATGGCTGAAGGTGTTTTTCTTTTCTGGCAAATGTAAATGAGGGATTTGTTTTTGGTGGATTGTTTGTCTGATTCTTGACCTGAAAGTGTTCTTGCAGATGTTGTTGTCTTAGTGAATTGTGCTGGTTTCATATTGGTCTTGGTACCTTTGTAGAGGTAATCTCTCTCTCTCTCTCTCTCTCTCTTATTGTTTGAGTCTTGAACTCAGGTTTTTGTTCATTTTGTCTTGCAGGTGTTGTCTCACTCAATTGGGCCGCCTATACACAGCTTCTTGATTTCTTATTTTCCTCAGGTAAAGGTTCATATACACATCTATCTTTAGAGAGAGAGAGAGAGAGAGAGGGCGGAAAAAAATCTTGTTGGAAAATAGGTAATTGATTAAGTTAATAGTGTGGTTGTTGTTGGCAATCACATCTGTTTCCTTTTTAAGTAAAACAGAATAAACTACTATTATTGATGATCCAGACCGTTTACTATTGATGATTAGCCCACTTTCTAACAGCTTTGGTAACTAAAAAACAATAATTATTTATTACAACCTTTTTTTTTCTTCTTAGGCATAATTTTGAGGTATGGATACTTGTCTTCCTGATTGGAACACTGATGTTGGAGGTGAATTCCCTCTCCCTCTTCAAAGAAAACCTCTTGGGTAAGTTTCTTTTTTCGTGTACGAACTCTAGACCTCGCTGTTTACGCGTGGTTCATGGCTAGAATTTATCTTTGTTTGTGTTTGCAGATTAGAGAATGAGTTGGTTGAACTATTGTGGCAAAATGGGGAGATTCTGTTGCATAGTCAAACCAATAGGAAACAATTAAAGCAAGCTAGGGATCAAAATCCAACTAGTTTGATTCAAGATGATGATGAGACAGTTTCATGGATTGATTGCCCTATTGATGAATCCTTTGAGAGGGATTTCTGTGCTAATTTCTTGTCTGAGATCCCTCCATCCTTGGATGAATCGAGCAAGAAGCCCGATGGTGAAAAGGGGTTCAAATTCGTTGCATCATCCGAGGTCATTCACCAAGGTTTTGCTCCGCCTCCGCCTCCGCCTAGATTTGAGGCAGCTGAGGGCGTGCCGGGGAAGAGCCGTGAGTGCTCTGGTATGACTGTTGGGTCGAGCCATTGTGCGAGCAACCAAGTTGTGAATGAAGTGGATATGAGTTGGGCTTCTAGCTGTGGGGCTGGGAGGGCGTATGCTGGGGCAATAAATGAGGGCATGGAGAGGGAGGCTAGGACGTCTTGCTCTGGTGGATCCGGTAGTAGTAGCTTGTGGAAAACGAGCAGCCTGTCGAATGAAACAAGCAGGCACAAGAGGAAGAGCCGCGACATGGAGGAATCAGAATGCCCGAGTGATGTGTGTAACACCTTATCTTTTTTCGCGTTTTTTGTTTTGTTTTGTTTTGTTTTGAGCTGCTTGATGTTAGGCTGTGGATTGAGGTACAAAGGTTGTTGTGTAGGCGACTGAATCGGAGTCGGCTGCAGGGAACAAGGCGAAGAATGGGGCTGCTCGAAGGAGCCGTGTGGCTGAAGTGCATAACATGTCTGAGAGAGTAAGCATTGATCAAAATTTAGACGAGACATAGTTTTTTTTTTTGTGTGGTGGTTGTGATGATGATCATTCTTCGTGTTTCTTGTATTGATCCCCTGATGCATTGTTGTGTTTCCTTGCAGAGACGAAGGGACCGGATCAACGAGAAGATGAAGGCATTGCAGGAGCTCATCCCTCATGCCAACAAGGTAGAATCAAACTTAACTCGCCAAGAATTCAAGATTCTTGAAATGAATTTGTGCCTATTTTGTTGTTTTGTCGTTTGAGGTTTTTCTTTCGTGCAGTCGGACAAGGCGTCCATGTTAGACGAGGCGATCGAGTATATGAAAGCCTTGCAGCTGCAGATTCAGGTAACCGGCTGATCTTGTGTAGAGAATTGGTGTGGATTTAGGTCATTTTTGCCAGAAATGTATGATGAGTGTTTGGTTTCAATCTTGGTGTTTGTTTGTTGTTGTAGTTGATGTGGATGGGGAGGGGGATGGCGCCGATGATGCTTCCGGGCGTACAGCACTACATGTCGCGTATAGGGATGGGAATCGGGCCAACCATGCTGCCTGGGATCCATAACCTAATGCGCTTGTCGCGCTTGCCACTCGTGGATCAAGCTATGAACGGGCCAAGCCAAGCTCCGATCGGGCCTCATAACCCGATGTTGAACCCGGTTAATTATCCGAACCAGATGCCAAGCTCGAGTTTTCAAGAGCAATATGCTAACTACATGAACTTCCACTCAATGCAAAGTGCTTCGCCTCAGGTGTGTTTCTCACACTTGTCGTGTTCCTAGATATCTATTCTGACAAGGAGCCCCCGTTAGCATAGATATCTAGGATCATATAGCAATGCGGATGCAAGAATTTTTGCACCTTAAAAACTTGTGTAATCGTTTGGATTCAACCTCATATCCAATGGCATATTTGTAATTTTTGCAGCCGACAAACATGTTCAACTTCGGGTTCCATCTGGCTCAGCAGAATCAAGGCAACGGGAACACATCCGTTGGATGAGGAGGCATAGTTGAGATGAAATCTTCTAGTCCAAAATGAGAGTCTACGTACGTATGTTTTATCAAATACCTATCCGGTCGAGATAGTTGTGTCGAAGAAATCCACGAAACTGCATTATCGGATCGACGGCTCCGTCTACCATTCGTGCAGATCATATGCACATCTCACGCATGGAAAAAGATACCAAGTTTTTGATCATGTGATTTACATCTCTCCTACCACAAACACACACTCAAAAATGTATGTAATTGTATCACAATGATCATTTGAGGTGAAATATGATTTAGCCAATACGTTTTAGTAATGAGAGATGAGCATTCGATTTTCACTCAAAAAAATCCAACTTTTTAGATATGTAATATTTTCAGTGTTACATTCACATAATGTAATATTGCATTCCCTTTTTCAAAAGCTGAAAAAAGAGAATATAGGGATTCTTTTTTTAGAGGGCCAATTGTTCGAAAATGATGGTGAAATGATGCTTTTGTTCATTTCATCCATTTGTTATGATCTTTCTATGTTATACCTTATGAAAAGTGAGCCAAATTATTTTTGAAAGGAAACCCCAAGAATTTATTTTCTAAGATCATTTGTTACAGAAAGTTATCCATCCATGTCAGTTCCGAAACACCAACACAAATTGAGCTAAATCATGTGCGTCTCTGTTAGCATCTCGGTACATATGATAAACTCCTATTAATATATTCTCTCTAGCAATCCGCATTATGCCTACCACATCTTGTCAGAAAATCGCCTTCGTCGTTCAGCATCAGTTAAGTGAACCATATTATTGAAAGTGAACCATATTACTAAAACACCTAAATTATATATTTATTATCAAAAGGCACACACACAACTGCAAGACATGCAACAAGAAAGATGCAAAGAGTCCACAGCTTATCAATTAGTATATACTCGCACAACCATGAGTGTTTCACACTATTGTATTATATCAAGTTTGCTACATAAATAATCATATATAGGAACTCAGTCTTAATCAAGAATCCATATTTCTAGATTGATTTCTACTGGCTGAAGAGTTCATCAACTGATACTCTCTGATCATTCGAACGAGGCGACCTCCCGGCTACCAAGTTTCTCACAGAGCAATCAGTACCTCATCAACATGGGAGTCCCACATGAGCAGACGCGTAGAACTTTATAAACGCGAGATCAAGAGTGGAACTGACACTGGAACATCCTCGCCCATGACGGGCTGGAAGAGATCCAACTCTCCATGACGCTCCAAGACGCGCATCCTGCAGTCCTCAGCAGCCATCAAACCAGTCGAGTATGCACCATGGACGGATCCTGGATAATCTATACTTGTTGCTTCACCAGCAAAGAACAGGTTGTCAACGGGGACCCTCAGCCTCTCATACAGATCATGGGATTTGCCTACTGTATCATAGCTATAAGAGCCCAATGAATTTGCATCCGTGCCCCAATGGGAAACGAGGTACTGGATCTGCACGGTTTATATATGAACAAGAGTTCGTCAGAATCTCAAGAAACAGTAGAGTCTTTAGTGTTACTAGTACGATGATCCAAAAGTCGGGAGGGGAGGGGCTGGACTGGAGTAAAAACTCATATAACATAAAGCAGTGAGAATTCAATGAATTGCTATGGGAACATACCGGTTCAGAAGCATTTGGAAACATCCGTTGAAGTTGTGTAAAAGCAAACTTCGCAGCAGCCTCGTCAGGCATTTTCTCAATGTCACGGGCCAGTTGCCCAGAAGGCATGTAGACGAGGACCCGATGCCCTGTGGCCTTGTGCAGATTGAGAAAGTAACTGCACACGTAAGAAGTTTCAGCAACAATCCCCAAAAACTCTACGTTTGGCCAAAAGACCTTGTCGAAATGCAAAACTATCTTGTTCTCAATCCCGACTCCAATGTCCCTAATTGCTTCTTCTTTCCAGTCAGGTAATCTCGGCTCAAACTGGATGGTGTTCGATTTCAGAACACCAAGAGGAACAGCAATGACAGCAGCATCTGCTACAAGCACTCTTCCATCTTCTACTGTGATTTTTACTCCACTATGACCTCTGACTATTTTTGTCACTCTAAAAGTAAAACCCGAAAACAAGAAAACCCAAGTTCAGATCAGATTGTATATCAGAGAGGAATAATTACAGAGGCTAAGTGGATCGTGTGTTACCTGCGTCCCAAACGGATGTCAAGACCTTTAGCAAGAGTATTTAAAACAGGAAGATAACCCCGGACCATGAGCCCGTGCCCACCAGGGAGCAACTCTTCCTATAAAGCAAATACAGCAAATGTTAATAAAAACTCCAACGATACCTGTTGGTCAAACAAGCTGTCTAGTTGCTATTGCAAGCTCTTGGTTTTTGCCACCTCTTGTATATTTGAAAGAAAAAGATATTTATTTCTAAGATAAATTGTTTTGGAACTCATTTCATCACTGCTTGAACAGATTAACACGTATAGTAATACAATCCTGAAATTTTTATAAAATAACAAGATTTTAAGCATGAGCAAGTAACCTGATCCCAGCCTCTAAGTGAGATAGTATCAGCATCTGCAGCAAACCAGCCTTCCATTCTGCAGAGGTACCACTGTAACACCTTATGTTCGACTCCTTCCAACCTACAAATGCCCCAACCTCTTAACAAATGTCACAAAATCTGAATAAAAGAAAAAGTTGCAAGATTTGGTGCATGTAGAACCTCAAGTCCGGCCTCCTCTCAAAAACAATTGAGATGGCACGTTGGATAGACATGTCCTCTCTGAATTCCTGTCTAACAACATCAGTCTGAAAAAGAAAAAATTCAAACCAAATCAGAAATCAAAACAACCAATATCTAGGGAAAAGGCCCTTTGCAGTAGGGAATGTCAAAATTTTTTTGAAGGGATCAGAGTTCAACGTGACATGCCTCTTTCAAGATGGCCTCAAATGTTTCGCCAACCTTTGCGACTAAATCTTGAGGGACTTGATTACCATCTGTGTCATAAAGGGCATAGCTGAAAGAGCAAATGGATACCAATTATATCATGAATGTAAATAATGCAAGAAGATGTTCGATTGGTCTAAATCCAAGAACATTAACAGTAACTGAATCAAGATGCCAAACAAAATACAAACAATAAATAGCTTCAAAAGGCATACAGTAAAGTCTTTAATATATTATGTCAAGCAATACCTAGTATTTATTGAATCAAAAAACAAGAGTTGCATAAGGCTGAAATAAGCAACTCTTATGAATAGCCTGTTACTCCTTTCCAAGTTTTCAAGTAACAGAAGAAGGAGATATTGACAATTAACAACTGAAGTCATTGCTTTTACTAGTTCAATTTAACAGGTCATGTATATGAACGAATATATTCTTGAATGGTCACACTGAAGTTGCAAGGGGAAAAAATGGCACCTTTCTAAATCATGGTCGTACAAAACTGAGTTGTCCCCACTGGTCCGATAAAGTGGTAGTCCCAATCTCCCAATGAGCGAAGCCAATGGGTTCTCATTGCCAACACCATGTAACCTGAAGAAGAATGCAGACAGTAGTCAGCAAATGTAGCATACAATTACTGCAACACGAAAATGCTGTACGGGAAAAGATCAATTACCACGATGCACCCAAGTCGATAGGGAAACCAAATGAATAATTGGTATGAACACGGCCACCAATTCTATTCCGTGACTCCAACAAGGTAACCTGCAAAATCACTTTCTTCATGACCCATATCCACGGTTATGAACACAGTAACTGAAGGTCTGCATTTAAGTGTATGCATGTACCTGAAATGAGGCATCATGAAGAGTCCGTGCTGCTGTAATGCCGGCAAAACCAGCACCTATGACGATAACAGATGGAGAGTTATTTGATTTCCTCTCCAAGCTTGAATCGCAAAGATCTACAAAGTAAAAATTCACGCAAGTTAAATTTTTTAAAAGAGTACAAACCAAACATCTAAATAGATTTCTTTGAGTTCCTATAAGACTGCATTTGCCCCAACACTAACAAATGGCTCGAATAACTTCTGATCCATCCACATCCTATACTGGATCCATTGCACAATCAAAGGTAATTAAGTTGATGTGTTGATGAGATATAATTGTATATTTTCCTTTAAATTTGAATTAGAGATTAATCAGTAATTACATGTTACCTAATTTTCTCCCATTCAATTTATATAAATGAGAAAACAACTACAAGCATGTCTCATCAACTAGATTCCTCCTCAACCATGGAAATTAGACAAAATTACACAAATAATATTTTATATATATATATATATATATATAGCCTTGCATAAATCCAGCTAAAAGCCACTAATATGCTCCAAAAACGAAGTAAACAAGCCGCAACAAGAACAATTAAACAATCCAGTAAATAATAAGTGAGAACTATAAAATAAAAACAACGCAAACACACACTTACTAGGTCGCAATTGGCGATTAAACTTGTTGTCGCTCGAATCCATAATTCAACAAAGAATTGAGGCCGCAATCGGTATAAAGGGAACAAGTTCTACTACTGCTACTAAAATTACTCGAGAAATTGATCGATCTTAACCGCGATAGAAGCTTGGGTAATCTTAATAATAGGAGGAACAGTAAAAAAATGGTTTTGGAGAAAAGGAGAATTGAAGTGATAAAATGGTTGGATTTCGACGAAATACCCAGCTTGACCAACCCGCTCATGCGTCTTCCCAAATCTAGCGAACGATCAAAACCCCCCCAAATTTCGGAGAAAAAAGGACAAGAATGGATATCGAGACTTGAATTCTGCAAACTACGAAAGTCCCAATCCAGCTTCCACAATCACTGCGCCGATCCGCAATAAATTCGTCGATATTTTCTAGAAAACGGAGAAGGGTTGCGGTAAAATCCAAAATTGGGATCGAATTGTAGTGGGTTTTGTGTTTCTAGAGAGACGAGAGCTATGGGGTGATGGATTATTTATAATGTTGGAGATGCGTGTGATGTCGGTGAATTGATAAATATGACGTCACAAATATAATGTTTTATTTATTTGAATTTATTTTTCTTTTTTTGATAAAACACTTTTTTTTTGCGTTTTTTGAGAAGAAACTTTATTTGCTAATATTAATTAAAGGGAATATGAACTAAAAGAAATTACAACAATTAATAATAACACGTGTTACTGTCATTTTCTTTACTATTATTCTTTGTTTTATCTTATTATTATATACATTATTATTATTTTCTTTTCTGAGGTATTATAATACATGTTCTTTACTGAGGAAGTTTACTGTATTTGATAGAATACAATTTGTTATGTTTAATTAAGGGCAAATTGCCAGAAAAACCATTAAGTTTGGTCAAATTCTGGTCAGTCCCACAAGTTTTAAAATCAGCCGATTA
>JAYDZE010328710.1:0-37013 GCA_034509125.1 Monilaria moniliformis | reverse complement strand
GGAGTCTGCTTCATACATATATGTAGTTGATGGTGCACTCAGTACAATTGCTGCTGAAACTAATCCACAGGCAAGATGAATTGAATACATAAATCTGTCATATTTTGTAAAGTCTCTTATAATCAATGCGTCCAGATATGCAACAAGGATTTATGCAGTCTCAGATTTTCTGAATTGCAGTTCTGTGACGATTCTTAAATTTTTGTCCGTTCTTATTCTTTTTTAAACTAGTTGCATACATTTTGTTCTCTTCCCGTCGATCCTTGATGTCTACTCTTCCATCAGATAATTTAGATAGTTGTTCTAGTAGATTTTAATTTGATCTTTTCTGTATGCTGTAGGATGCTCCTGTTCCACCTTGCATATCCCAATTGGAAGGGGGTCTTGTGCAAGTAGCCATAGAAGTGGAAGATCGTGCACAACGTTCTGCAATCACAAGTAAGGCAATGGTCCATTTCCTAATAATGCATTTGACCACATCTGTGTTGCATTTAGCCTTAAAATCCTTGGAACAATAACCTGATAGCTTCTTGCAGGATTGAACATGCTTAAAACTAAATAGCATTAGGTGCTGCTGTTAGATGCTCTAGTTATACGCATCTTAACAATCTTCTGCTAGTTACTACCTTTACAAGTACTTTTCTGAAATTGACTTATGATTGTGTTATGAATACTTTTTTGATATCATTTTGGAAATAAAATCATATTATGCCAAATCTACTAGCTAAGTTTTGTGTGGTATATATCTACAGTTAAATCAATGAACCCCAATACCTTCTAACACTGCAGCTCTTTGAAAGAAGTACTTTTGTGATGTTAAAAGACAAGATAATGCATATATGTCACTAGGTATCTTTTATTTCTTCATTTAAGTTATTGTAGTGGTGCTCTTGTATTTCAATAGTTTATTCCTCTCCTTGTAGATTTTTAAAGTTTTTATTTTATTTTCTTTTTTAGTCACTGCTCTTTTACATTTACTGCTAGAGTCAAGAAGGTTTAGAATCACGACTATAATATTCCCAATCTTCAAATCGTAATTCTTTTGACATACGTAAGGATCAACTTCCTGTAAAGTTAGAACTATTTCAAATAACATCGTCGACATTATAAAGTACCCAACTTGGGTCTTGTAATGTGCAAAAACAGGACTTTTACCATTCTCGATTGATTGTCTGATGGCTAATGTACCTGTTTCATGGATGCTTTTGAAATTTTATTTATATGTTGGAAACTTTAGAAAGGAATTTAAAAAGGAATGTATTTGATGCTTATAATGCTGCTCCTTAACTTTTCAGGAGTGAACGCGGATGACGTTCGAGTTACTGTAGCTGCAGTTGCTGCCCGAGGAGAAGCTAACAATGAGCTTTTGGAATTCATGGGGAAGGTACACAGTAATATTTCCTGGAACTGCTTCAATTTGTAACTTGAAATTCCGACTGATCTGGTAAGTTTCGAGACAGGTGTTGGGTCTAAAATTAAGCCAGATGACACTTCAACGAGGGTGGAATAACAAATCAAAGCTCCTGGTGGTACGTTGGACACTAACTAGCATTTGATTTTCGTAGAGTTTTGTATCTTTAACAGTTGGTCTTGTGTCAATCAATATCAATTCTTTGGCCGTATTAGTTTCTCTATGCAAGGCAAGGATATATTATAGATTTTGAAAGCTGCCGGAGGTTAGTATTGTGAATATCAAAAGAATGATGATCTGATGATACAAGAGATGCTTCTGCATCAGTTTCGTAGAAGTAGAAGTAGCTCAAGTATAAGCCCCTAGTAAGAAGAAGTAGATGGATAAAGAAGAGAGTGAAGCTAGGGATATTCATGCTCTCTGCTTTAAGTTTGAATTCTTTCTGCCTGCATTTTTCTGGACGATGACCGTACAATTTCTGAAGCAGGTGGAAGATTTGACAGCCAGACAGGTCTACGAGAAGCTTCTCGAAGCCGCACAACCATGAGATGGGCAATTTGAGGAAAACATTCCGACTTAATAGCTTGGCGATTTCAACTATGAAATACTTGCTGCAGGTTTTAGTAGAGCTCTTCACCTGATGATGTTTTCTCTCTCTCCCTCTCTCTCAACTGTAAGAGGCTCTTGTGTGTGTGTCAATTATTCCCGCCTTAATCCCCCCCCCCCCCCAACCCCAAGAATGTAGTATGAAGATGCTGTTTCAAACCCAAGAGTTTTGGACATGGGATTCTGAGCTTTCCAATTCGATAACAGAGAACAAGATATTCTATTCATTCGCCCAGAAGTTCCCGTTATCATTTTTTCCTAATTATTTCAATTTTCAAGAATAGTTTAGTCCATTCATGTGTTTTTGCATGTACCATCCATTGCAAGCATACGATAAAATTGTGAAGCTTTCAAAATAAATAGGAAACTGCGAATAAAGTGCCAAAACTAAATCTTGTAGCCCAACAAATAAAACCAATCCAATTACCTATTTATAGCTATGGGCCCTTCAAAATAATGCAGCAGCCCAAACTTTCTAAACTAATGTTGTCTTAAAAAGAAAAAAGAATGTTTTCAATTGAGGCAATGAAATATGAAAGAAACGACTTTCTCCCTTTAAAACTTCTCAACGCCGCGTCGTCTTCTTCACCATACTTCACTTCCGTTCTAGTCACTGAAACACAATTTGCGCATCATCTTTTTTGATGTTTTGTTTTTCAAATCTACGATTATCGATTTCCTGAATTCACCGACACCTGACACAAATCTGAAGATGAAATAGCACACTGGGAGCTGCGCACATGCTGTAGATTCAGAAGGTTTAAGGTAAATGTGTTAATATGAGTTGCAATCAATTGATGGACTACATACATAATTCTTTTTTGATATAATAACTTATTTATTTTTCATGTTCGCCTGTGGTAATTGAACCCACGAAAAGAAAGCGGAGATAAGGGTTTTTCTTTTCCTTCTGGATGTTGCTTTGTCATTACTGACTTTTTCTTGCAACATTTGAGATAGTGATAATTTTTCTACGGAGATGGAGAGATATTTTTGTACTGGCGCCATTGTGCTTCCTCTGTTTCTTTTTTTTCCTCACTGAAATATGGCCATTCTTATTAGAAATCTGATTTTGCCTCTGAAAATAAATCGTTATATAGTGTAAATACATTTTTTTCATCTCAATCAACAACAATTATCCGTTAATCTGTAAGGCACGTGGTTAATCTGTGAAACATATTGCGGTGACCCTTCATATTTTGTGATAAATTTAGTGCAATTTAAATGATGACGAAAATAAAAGGAACTGCTGTCAAATTGTTTTCACATAGTGTATAGATTTCAAGAAAAGAGACGACTTGATATTTGTTGTAGTTGAGATGTTTCTTTAAGGTAATGTACGACTCTTGGTGCCAAAAGACTTTAATTTTGGTTTAATTTATTTATTTTAATTGAAAGAGTGACTGTGTTTTAGATGTTCTTTTGATCTTTGTCTTAGTTTGTCGATGACTGATGCAAAACACCACTGCATTGGAATGACGTTGCTTTATTTTTCCATGCTGTAGGCTTGAAAGTACAATGAACCAGCATAATCCAAACAGCAACAACAATCCAATTAGAGGAAATATAAGCTTTGCAAATGCAGGGGGGATGCAGATGCAAATGCCGATGCCGATGCAAACATCCATGAACAATAACCAACAACAGGTACCCCATCAGCCTCATCTGCAACATGCGGGAAGGCCCTATTTTGCAGGACATTTCCAACTATCTGAAGGTCAACCTCAGGCATTTGTCCAAGCCCAGTCTGGGCAAGTTCAAGCTCCTTCACAAATCTTGGCCTCGCCCCAGGGAAATGCTATCATCAGCATCTCATCCCCTCCTGTCTCCACACCGGGTTCTGGTGCAGCTGGAACAGGCAAGCGCCTTCATAAGCCTCCTTCTCGACCTTCTGGGGGATCCTCTGGCCAGGGCACTGCTTCTCCTATGAAAACTATGGAATTGGCCCCTGCTGTGCGTAGAGGGAAGCGAAAGCTTCCTGATAAAGTAATTCCAGAAAAAGTTGCAGCTATATTTCCAGAATGTGCTCTTTACACTCAGTTGCTTGAGTTTGAATCTCGTGTAGATGCTGCGCTTGTAAGAAAGAAGATTGACATTATGGAATCTTTGAAAAACCCTGTCCGGGTCCAAAAGGTTCTTCGGATATATGTCTTCAATACTTTTGCTAACCAAACAGATATAAGTACAGATAAGGAAAATTCTGAACCACCTTCATGGTCTCTTAGACTAATTGGACGAATTTTAGATGATGGCGAGGATCCCATTGCCGAAGGACAAATGAAGAAACCAAAGTCTTCGTATCCAAAGTTATCATCTTTCTTCAAGAAAATCACAATATACTTGGATCAGAATCTATATCCTGATAATCACGTGATCTTATGGGAGAGTTCTCGATCACCAGCGCTCCATGAGGGTTTTGAGGTGAAGAGAAAGGGCGACAAGGAGTTCACAGCAATTATTAGATTGGAGATGAATTATGAGCCTGAAAGATTCAAGTTGTCTCCAGCACTGCAGGAAGTTCTTGGGATTGAGCTGGAGACACGTCCCAGAATAATGGCAGCTCTTTGGCAATATGTAAAGATGAAAACATTACAAATTCCTGGTGAAGCATCCTTTTTCGTGTGTGATCCACCTCTAAAAAAGGTTTTTGGTGAAGATAAATTGAAATTCTCCACAGTTCCTCAAAAGATTACAGCTCACCTCACTCCACCTGGGCCCATACATTTGGAGCATAAGGTGAAGCTTTCTGGGGATAGTCCATCTGGAAATATTTGTCATGATGTACTAGTTGACGTGCCGTTGTCACTAGAGGGTAAATCGACTTTCTTGACTAGTTTAGAGCAGAACCAAGTGATTGATTCCTGTGATGAAGCTATTTCTTCTGCTTTGAAGAAGATACACGAGCATTGTCGCCGGCGTGCTTTCTTTCTTGGATTTAGTCAGTCACCTGCAGAGTTCATTAATGCCTTAATTACTTCTCAAGCCAGGGATTTGAAAGTTGCTTCTGCTGATGCTGGTCGTGATGCGGAGAAAGAGCGTCGGGCAGAATTCTATGATCAACCATGGTAAATTCTTTCATCCTCTCCACACAAATCTTGTGTCATGAATCTTATAATCTGTCCTATAATAAATGCAGGGGTTATCACGCGCCCTCTAATTTGCAGTTAGAAGTCACCATGCATATTTCATTAATGTACTTTTGTATATGTTTTTGGTCAATGTTCAGTTTTGTTCTTCCGCACATCTTCATGTTGTCTCTCCGTGAAAATGGAGTTTTTTTTCCCAATGAAGCAGAAATTATATTGTGAGTTAGTATTGTTACAGCAGTATCTAGTTTTCATGATACCCTAGCAGTTTAGTGTGCTATCGTCTGCTTATAAGAATAACGACTGCTGTAATGATTTTGGTCTTGGTGCATTCCTCTAATGTTAAAAGTGTTGCTTTATATCCTCTTATTTTTTATACATGTTGTCAGCAAAACTGTAAATTTTTAAATTCAGTTAGTTTTGCATGTCCTGAATGCTTATCTCTGTGTATGTCGTCTCAAAATTGTGTATCCTATCTCCAAGGCTGTTGGTTCCACTTCCTCAATGCCATCATTGATGTTATCCATCTTTTATGCATTTTGTAGGATAGAGGACGCTGTTATACGGTACTTAAATCGCAAGCCTGCAGTTGGAAGTGAAGCAGCTGGAAACAAGTAGGAGTAGTTGTAATTGGCGAGCTGTTTGTATAGCCGACTCCATTTAACTCGGACATCATCGGCATTTTGCAACGATGGAACACAAATCTTGTGAGTTATCATCATTTCATAGGTTTAGATTGATGTGATTTTGTCTTAGTAGCATGCTAGGAAGGGCTCTTATGCACATATGCTCAATTAGGAATTTTTTATCCATCTCTGTCTAGGACTCTCTCTCATGTTTTTTATCATCATTATAGACATAGTATTGCTACTTGTACTAAAGTTCTGTTTCAGATTTATTTTTTTTGCTTCTAAACTAAAACTCTGTGACATGTTTTAAGAATGATCGATTTACTTAACTATTAGCCATTTTCTTTGGTGATAAATTTATAAGAGTTTTCACCAAGTCAATCTGAAATTCAAATTTTACATTGATAGGGTTGGTTACATGACGCTTAGTTGAATTTATATATATATTTTACTGATTATTTATTGGTTTTATCTAGTGCTGCAAAAAAATTACAATGTCACCTAATTTGTGAACTTCGCTTCTATTAATAGTTTGTAAACTACATAATAGATATAATTCACGCTAGAAAAGCTTGATTGAGCCTCGGTCTATTTGTAAATGCGTCTTCTTGACCATAAACAATCGAGGAAGGCTGAAGTAGTAACTTTGGATAGAAGAAATACTTTTCTAGACATCTTGATAAAGAAGAGCTTCTCTAGCCATTTTTATTAAAGAGTTATATATTACCCTTAGGGGGCATTTATTTTGAATGATAAGATGGATTGATAAAAACAATCCAAACTAATCTATTGTTTACTTTGTCGCATGGATAGATTAAATTTGAGTTTGTTTGATCACCTTATTTTTCAAATACTCTATCCTATATTTTACTAGTCTATACTATCATTCAAAGTAAACGCACAGGTGCGTTTACTTTGAAGTGATATGATGGATTGATAAAAATAATCCAGGTTAATCCACTGTTTATTTTGATGGACTGATTAATTTTAAACTTGTTTTATCCTTCAAATATTCAATCTTCTATTTTATCAATCTATTCTATTACTCCCAAGTAAAAATACCTTTGGTAAGAGAGTTGTCATGTTGGCTTTTTGCGTTTCTCATATCTATTATAGATAAGGAAATATGGCCTCAGATGTCATGGCAAACTCGTGTGCGCTGATGGAGTTCGGAATGGTCCTCATGAGTTCATAGTTTCCATTGTTAATCAGGTCCTGTATTTATCTTTTCGTTTTAAATTTTCCCTCTGGACGAGTAATATTTTTCCTCCCTTCGCTGTTTTTCCCATTAGGTATTCGTCAATAAAAGTACTAATTAGGCTCGGCTCGACTCGGCTCTAGACGAGAACTATTTTTCTTCTTTGGTGTTTTCCGACTAGGTATCCGGTAATGAGAGTTTTAATGAGGGTCGGCCGGCCCTATAGGGATTGATTTGTAATCTCGTTGGCTCATAGGTTCTCTCTTTGATTTGACTTCTTTTATAGTAAGTAGACCTTATTTCAACATATATATATTCTAAAGTTAATTGGCAATGAATGCTGCACCTAATTGAGGTCCAAATTTGTTAAATTCTGTGGGTGGCGATGGGTGTAGTTGTTGGTAGTATCTGAGCGAAATAAAGAACGATACCCCACTTCTACAGAACCCACAAACACTTGCGCTTTTAATAAGTAATTTAGATTGTAATTTTCAAACTCCATACTAAGTCAGACTTTAAATGCTAGTTTTCTACTTATAAAATATCACTATGGATGGTGATACATCCACGATTACACCATGAGACACAACCCGCAAAAAGGATGATTTGCCAAAAATAACAATAAAAACGTTGATACAACTTTTTTTTTTTTTTTTTTGAGAGGGAACATTGATACAATTTTGATTTTAGACATATTTTATACATGTTGTAATATAATTTGATATTTTTATTTTGCATCATCCGAATTTTTAAATTTGTTTAATTAGGAACAGCAGATTAATCCAAATTGGGATTCACTAAATTCACAAAACAAATGTGAAGAATATTAAGATAAATTCGTATTCCTCGCCACATACTGTAGAAATGTCACTTCTGGATATTAGGTTATATGGTTTCAGTATTTTGATCGGGCATATAAGTTACATCTCCTATAGCTTTATTTAAATTAGCATCAATAAAATTGATTAACTACATGCATGCATGCAATTACTATATCACTCTTTCATCTTAGCTTCATTCCAAGCAAGAAAATAATTCCACTATTATCTTCCTTAAGTAGATAATTTCATTTCATATTGCGTTCTTTAAAAAAAAATATTTGGATTCATTTTGTAATTCTAGGTTTAATTTTAATAGTTGGATCCATTTTCTTTTGGGAGGGGGGGGGTGTTATTCTTTTGTGTGTTGTATGAATTACATCTAATGTTATCTGTTGTATTACATTTTGATATTTTGGAACTATCCTGCAATTTCATTATTTGGATTGTATAATCCTAAGGACTGACATAATTCATATATTGTCACAGAATTCATATGTTGTATAAACCACAGAATTCATATACCTTTTAGAAACAGGATAGCACGCTGGTGAGTCTTAATGAATATAATGATTTATTGCCACGCCAAAAGTTACATGTGGCATTTCTTATGTAAGCACAATATATGACATGGTTGTTCTCTATACCAAAAAAATATATAAGAAATTAAAATCGAGCGAAAATTCCCAATCTTCTCCATAAATCATTCGATACAGATTCGAATTCAAGAGGAATCATTGTCAAGAAGAATCAACTTAGAGGAGAAAGTCAGAGAGGGCTGATTTTCTCTCCGAAATTTAAGACGAGGGATAAAACGAGAAGGCCGAGAGGGGGATAGGTCGTAGACGGCAACACCGGGCTGAGAGGCGGTCGCGGCGTGGGGTGCCAGTGCTGCATGTGCAGCGACGGCCAGTGGCTATCGACGACGAGAGAGAAGAGAGTGTTTGGTGAAGATGGAGAGAGAAAGAGGCGAGGGAGACTAGAGGCGATGTCGGTCATAGGCGGCTATTGCCAAAAAATTTAAGAGGCGACGACAGCGGTAGTGGCTTTGCCGGAGGGAGTTAAAGGCGGCGATAGATGGAGTTAGTATTGCGTATGTGTGTGTGAGAGAGAGAACCGAGAACTATGTGAGACACAACTCTTTTCTCTCTCTCTTTTTTCTTTATACAGAGATTTTCGCGTCATATGTTGTAGACACGTCAGAAATGTCATGTATTTTACATTCGGGTGTTCCACGTCATCATTCCAATGTTATGAAAAAATTGGGGATACAAATATAATTTTTCAAAAATATTGGGCATTTGTTTTGCAGGATTAAATTGAATTTATTTAGACCTTTAGTGATTTAATCAATTCTATCATAACATTTTAAATTTATCAAATTTATCTCAATATTTAGTAATTATATCGATTCTATCATAACTTTTAAAATTTATCAATTTTATCTCAATTTTTACCAATTATACCAATCTATCATAATCTTTTCAATTTATCAATTTTATTACAATTTTTTGAACTAATATCAATTTTATCATCATAATCTCAAATGGTTGTGTAGTGACATGACACATCAGAAGATAGTCTATATTTTCCTTCGAAAAATAAGTTGAATACTAGGACACAAATATTTCACTTTAATTTTTATTTTTTTAAAAATAAAAATCTAAAAAACGATTGATAAAATTAATACAAATTAGAAAGATGGAAATAAAATTGATAAGTTAAAAATATTGAGATATAATTAATACAATTGCTAAATATTGAGATATAATTGATAAATTTCAAAGGTGGAGATAGATTTGATAAAATCACTAAAAATCAAGATAGATTCGACTATTAACTCCTATTTTGCAAATATGGTTATGTTAAGACATATCTGTTGTTGGTATGATAAATTGGAAAATTAAGTGATATTTACCTAAAAGAAATAACTTGAAAGAAAATAAGATGAGAATATACAACTACACATCAGCTCATTTATGTAAAACAAATGCAACATAATTCATAAGTATCTAGACAAAAAATTGTGAGAGTTCTTTTTTACCACGAGCTCCCAAAAAAAGTTACCATCCTTATATATAAAAGTGATTGTGTCAAAAGTGATTATTCTTATAATTCATAATAATTGTGTTATAAATTATTTTTGCTATGAATAAAAGTAATTGTTCTTATGAGTAAAAGTAATAGTTAATATGAATAAAAGTGATAATGTATTTTAAATAAAAAGTGACACTTATAATTAAAAACGATAGCTACAAAAATGATAGTTCTACTTAAGAAAAATTATTATTTAATAAATAAAAATTATTATTTTAAAAAAAATGGATCAGGCTGAGTGGGGTCCTTCAACAAAGCGCAACGCGGACCGGAATGCTGCTCAAATATCTAACATTATTT
Organism: Monilaria moniliformis; assembly: GCA_034509125.1. NCBI lineage: Eukaryota > Viridiplantae > Streptophyta > Magnoliopsida > Caryophyllales > Aizoaceae > Monilaria > Monilaria moniliformis. Next base: position 26,868 of record JAYDZE010328710.1, on the reverse strand, counting down.
AATATTTATTTGAGCAATTAAAGCCGCCATGAAATTCCTTTCCTATCATAACTTATCCCAAACTAAAATAATATATAATCACATATATAAAATAGTAAAAGGTGGAGAATAGAGGAACGTGAACACCATCACCAGACAAATGAATGCGAGAAGATTTTGAAGCATAAAAAATTAGAAGACCAACACACACAAAAAAAGTAGGGACTCAAAATTTTTGGCACCACTGTCACTATGCAACTCAAAACAAACAACGATATTTAAATAAATTAAATACATATCAACAAAGACGCCATATGAAGTAGATGACTTTAGACACGCTAATATGAAAATTGTATTTTGTGTTTAAATTAGTTTGATGACACTAGTTTTGAGTCACTTTTTATGCTTGAAGATACACCAACTTTTGACTTATTTGATTTTTTCCTTAAAATAATTTGGGTGGAATTCAAAGTTGATCTGACAGATTAAAACTAATATTACAGTCAAAATAACATGTTTTGATATTATTAAACTTCTAAAAAAAATTAAAAAAATTTCACATCTACTCTTTCTCTTCCACATCGCCTCTCTCCTACTTCTCCCTCTCGCTGTTCTTCCGCTCAACCCGTTCTTCCCGATCCCAATAATCTGCTCCACCAAAAAAAAAAAATCGAGTTTGAGGCTCCTGCCCACCAAACCCAACAAACCCAAATACTCATTCCCGTCGACTCCACCACCCAATTAACACACCGATCGGACCATCCTCACACGCACATCCAACAAGCTAGCTACATACATCATACATCATACATCATACATCATACATCATCTTCCCCGTACGTAAGCCAAGTGTAGGTTCAAGTAATTGCATTTTTTTTAATTGATTTCTTGTTTTTAAAAACTAGTTTTGTTTTCCATTTGTATAATAATACGATGCCAAAGCTTTTGAACTTTAAATTACTTTATTCGTCAGTCAAGAATTGCATTTTTTATAATTGCTTACCGTTACCCTATAAAAAAGAGTTTGCTTACCGTTACCGACATTACTGTTGTTCAACTAACTACATAAAATTTCTTATTCCATTTCATATGTTTTTATTTTTGGATTTCTATAAATTTTTCGGAATATATGTATATTACTCAATCATCTTTTAATTATATTATTTCTCATATTTTTACATTATTAGTCAAATTTTCTAAATACTCATGCTTAAAGGAAATAAGTTAAAATATGGAATACTCAGAATATGATTCTGTTTTACCGAACTAAAAGGCACAAAAAATCAAATTAACTCACTCTCAGTGTTATAAACAAGTTTTCTAGCCACCTTTTGCATTATAATTGTCAAGATTTCAACTTTATCAAATTGCTACAATATAATATTTATTTCTTAATCCTAAATTTGAAATAAATTAACCGATTTAATAATAATTAAGTATAATCTAACCACTTATAAAATATTCATAAAAACAATGGTTTCGTGATGCAACAATGTAAACTAGTAGTATATTGGCAACAATTCAAATAAAAGCACATTTTTATCGTGTGAGGGGAGAACCATTTTTAGTTCTTTTATTATAAAGATCTACAATAGATGCATCTTCTTACTAGATGAGTGTAGCACCAAGGTTTTGAAATTCATAAGTGGCCATTTATTTTTATTTTTTTATTTTTTTAGTGTAATTAATTTAAACTATAAATGCAATGACTTTATCCGTTCATTTCAATGCTCCCAGTTCTTATGATAAAATACATTGAACTACTAACATTGAAAATATGATGTAAAATTTGGACATATATTACGTTTGAAACTCGATTTCGAATTAAAAAATTTTTTACCTATCAATTCTATTCACAATCATGAACAAAATTTAGTAAAGATGTTGTTATTAAGATTCTTACAATAAGTAATCACAATATCAACCTTAGGTTGCGTAATCATGTTATATAAAAGTTGTACTACTTTCCCTGAAAATAAGGATTGTTTTTATTTTCCATCATGTTCTATAATATCAAATAAAACATGAAAATGTAAATACAGGAATCAAATTATTTTCTAAATCACCTCCGTTGCCAATTGAAGGAGGCTTTTAGTATGGGACAATATACGTAGAAACCAAACGTTAATTAATGAAAGAGAAAATTTATTTGGTAAATGGTGATTACATCAAAGGTTGGAACTTATATTCGATCTGTTGAAAATTTGCATAAAAATTTAGTTCATAAATGGTTATAATATTGCATATTATCATTGAAAAAGCAGTGTATTTATTATATATGCGTTAAAAAGCAGATGTAAAATATATATTAAAAAAAACCAGAGAAGAATAATTTATAAGTTTTGCTGAAAAAAGACATAATACTAAATGAAGTAAGTAGAAGATTGGTGTGGATACACGTTCCTCACACTTGCTCCAAACCCATGACACCTATTCACTCCTCATTTCGGACTTCAAGATCAGTAATCTTGGCGTGCGGCGGGACCGTCCGACCGGGACCCTTCTATTAATTCTTTTTATAAAGGAATTCAATACATGAGATCATCACTTTTCTAAAGAATCAAACTACAACTCTCATATTTGGACAAACCACTCAGACAATTAATAAGACTACATTCTCGACTTCTCAAATATATGAATACTCTCTCTCTCTCTCTCTCTCTCTCTCAAAAATAAATAAATAAATGAATACTTCCCTGCAGAATAAGTATATATAAGTCCGCTGCATTTGTCACGGAGAAGTTTGCTCCAACTCATTTACTGAAGGACGTTAGGTATATGAACCAAACTTAAGTTTGATTATATTCAGCTAATTACTTCGCCAACAAGCTCAATATGTATGTGATTTAATTTAAAATTATAAAATTATTAATTGCATACAATTAATTACTTATATTTATATATTATAATTAGTCGTAATAATTGTAATAAGTGTCTAGTTAACTTTATTTATTATGAAAATAAAAAAAAATATTATATTATTATAAATAAAAATAAATTTATTTTTCAAGTAAAATAATTAATATTTCAAATATAAGTTCGAATTTAGAAGGCTCATTTGGGATCAATCAAGTCCGGAGAAACTCGCAGCTCAATCACGAAGAAACCAAGCTTACAAACAACAATATTCGACTAGATTGCATTATATATATGGATCCCTTCTCACTAAGGACTTTTCTAATCAAATCACGAGAGTGTATATGAACAAATAGAATATTAAAATAAGTATAAAATATTGAAGAGATCAAATGAACTGAAATCTCAACATATATGGCGCGCCGAATCTCCTCGAACTGTCCATACACGTGCCTCAAAGATTTCCCAAACCAATGACACGTATTGCCATTGGAGGTTCAACATTCTCACCACAAACTGCACAACAAATCCAATTAATTAAGTAGTCACAAAATTCCATCTCTTGCACCAAATTTGAGAACAATTAGACACTAATTAAAACACAACAGATAACGTAATATCTTACAATTGCACGCATGTACAACTATTACTTAATACCCTATATCACTAGTATATATAATCATGATTCCAGGTTTCTAAACATTTAATATCACGTTTCTAACTACATCAATTCCCCTCTCCGGCGAACCCTAACGTTGAACCCGCCGGCCATGTAAGCCGTCAGCTGGGGAACATAAACCGGCGGCGCCGCCCGAACCGGGACCAGCTCGAACCGGCCGAGAACCGATGCCACGACGTATTTCATCTGGATGAACGCCATTTCCTTCCCAAGGCACACCCTCGGACCGGCCTGGAAGATCGGGAACTTGTACGGGCTGACCATCTTGACCGCCCCAGTCTCATCGAGCCACCTGTCTGGTCTGAACTCGAGCCGGTCCTTCCCCCATAGCGCCTTCATCCGCCCCATTCCGTACGGGAAATACGTGACCCGGTTCCCTCGGAAAACCGGCGTCCCGTCGGGCAAAACGTCGTCCTTGGCCGCATGCTTCGAGTCCCACACCACCGGCGGGTAAAGCCTCATCGTCTCGTACAAGCAAGCCTTGATGAAATTCATGTCCTTCAAATCATCATATCCTAATTGATCACCACCGTTTTTTATCTCCTCCGCCACTTGCAGCTCGATGTCCCGGTGACCCGTCAGCAGCCAGAAAAGCCACGTCAGCGCGGCGGAGGTGGTGTCCCTCCCTGCCATAAGAAAACTTATCACCATATCCCTCACCATCTCGCTCTCCATCCCCGCTCCCAAAAACCTCGACAGAAGATCGCCGCCTCCGCCTCCGCTTTTGCCCATCATCTCCTTCTTGCAGCGTATCATCTCATCAACGCAGCCGCGGACGATCTTCACAGCGTCCTTGAGATCCTTCTCCGGCCCCACGTTCAGCGCCCGCTTCAGCTTCCACACCGCGAACACCGGCGCCACCCCGCGCATGGCCGATATCTCCGAGGCGGCGTCGAACGCCGCCGACAGAGGCGGCGCCGGGCGCGACATGTCGAGGCAGCAAGGGTCCATCCCGAGCGATACTTTACATATAGTATCAAAAGCGAAGCGCCGCAACACCTCCTGCATGTCCAAAACCCCGTTCTTTTGAGCAGCATTTTCGAGGATAGGGATCAATCTCCCCAAGACTTCATCGCGTAGGACTTGGACCACGAACTCGCGCAGAGACTTGGTGCTGAACTCGTGGCTAGCTAGCTTGCGCTGCACGCTCCACATCTCGCCGTCGACGTTGAAGATCCCGAGGCCGAGAAAATCGCCGAGTAATTCGGTGAAGGGCTTGCCCTTGGGGAAGTTGGCAAAGTTGGTTTTCAATATGTACTCCACGTTGTCAGGGTTGGCGGTCACGATCGTGCGCGGCGCGCCCAGCCGGTGGACCACGATCGTCTGATTCTCCGACTCTGATAGAAGCTCGGTGTACCAACTCAGCAGGCGTTGCCGATTTTTGTAGAAAGAGATGAGGCAGCCGAGGCTCGGGAGAGTGAATTTCTTTATGTTGGCATAGAATTTGCTGGAGGAGAGGAGAGAGAAGATGAAAAACCCTAGGGCTGGGAAGAGGAGAAGAGAGAGAATCATGATGAGTTTCGAGTGGGGGAGTTGGTTTGAGTGAAGAGGAAAGTGGAACGGAGTGGAGGCTATGTTCGTGTGTATATATGTGTGTGGTGCGTGTATATATATGTAGAGAGCGAGAGAGGACACAGTTTTAATGCTTTGCCATATTGTATTGAGTCACATGTATCTCGAGGGAAAAAGCCGAAAAGGAAAATGTAGGCGGGGGTTTAAATGTCATTTCACTTATTTTTGGATATATCAGTCATTGCGGCCCAGAACGTATTTGCCGACTGGGAAACAGTTGATAATATGTATATTACGTGCGGTTATTGAATTTTGTTATTTTACTTACAAAAATATTCTACTTTTTTTTTTTTTTTTAAAGAATTTTATTGAGTGTCCTATCTGAATATCATACTGTTCTTTATTTAGTGAAGACATAATAGTTTTTCTCCGGTTTAATTGTCTCAAAGTTATTATTTTTAGGCTGCTTCTAATTATGACAGACTTATCGGTTGCGTTGTGCAATACACAAAAACAGTTTTTAGCATTTACAATATTCCTTTTTATTCTTCCGATGTTCGACTAAAACGTAAAGTGTGTGGATATAATATGAGAGTGATGCTATTTAGCCATAATATGATTGGCCATTATTTCGGTTAAAAAAAATCAGTTTGTTTGTTAGTAATTTAATAAAATATTTAATTCATCTAAAAATATAAATTTTCTTATTACTATTATATTCTTCATTAAAAGTCTATCAAATAAGTAGAAAGATGTAATAATGTAAAGAGAATTGAGCATTAAATAAGATCATTAATTTATTATTATTTTATTACCCTTTTTAGCTTTATTCATAATATAATATTCATTTTAGGAACTTTTAATTTATTTAAATGATGCGGTTCTAGATGACTAAGAATCTTGAGTTTTATTTGGGCAAAAAACAAATTTAAACTAGATACAAGAATAGATAGAGAGAGAACATGCATCATTTAAAAATATTAATTGTACAAAACAGCTCATTGCATGGACACTAACATATTCTTAAAACTATTTTATGTAATGGATTTCATTTCGTTTATATGACAGACACAAATATTTCTTAAGAACGGTAATTAACTATAATCAAATTATTAAAATATAGTGCAATTGCGTTCATTAGCGGCTAATCACTCGGTGACAATATTAATTAGGAAGTAATCAACGTAATGAATTTAAATAGTCTGGTGGCAGGGCAAAAAAAAAAAAAGTAGTAATAAGTGCGGCGTGAGAAACTAAAGGTTCTAAATTTTTTATAATTATATAATCAAACGGTCACTTAAGAAGAATTTTATTGGTATTTCCAGCATACACACTAAGAGGAAATGACATATATTTATAATTTCTTAATTCTTACTTTATTCTTGTGCATTAGCAAATAACGATAATAATACATATATTTAATAATTTCCATGTTCTAAACATTTTACACGCACAATCTTAACTTTCTTGGTCTTTTAAAAAAATGCTATTTATGTAGTCCTAATAATATGAAGTATATACAAATATGCTACTTTCTTCATTACCATATTCCTAAGCACTATTTTTGTTTAGTTCATTTTAGTATTTTTTTGTATTAAATCAAAAATAAATTTGGATCATCAGTTTTTTGCAAAATTTACGATTATCATAAAAAAATATCAATATAATAGATTAAAAATATTAACATAAAATTAATTAGTATTAATGTATATGTAAATGAGCATAATGAATAGTTCTCTAAGAATATATATATATATAATATATATTATATATCTAGGGAGAGGTTCAAATGAGAACCATTCTTAACGTATGATCGCAAGGACTATTTTCAGCCTTTAGATCGTGAATAATTATAGTTAATGGGGAGGTTCAAATGAGAACCATTCTTAACGTATGATCGCAAGGACTATTTTCAGCCTTTAGATCGTGAATAATTACAGTTAATGTATTTTTTTGATGGATATATATATATATATATGGAGCAATTATTATTGGTTTGGGAAAAACTGCAATAAATTGCAAATGTGTCAGTACACAAACACGAGATACACATAGGTACTTTAAAAAATTTAATATATCTAGATGTTCACGTTTAATCCTAGAGCATGTTCATTATTTGGCCAACTTGGCCTTTAGCTTAGCTGTTGAAAATTATCGGCTTTCGCTTTCTGCGGATTTCGTTGAACTTGTTCTATTTCGTCCTTGTGCAAACTTGTCCTTTCACAAAAAAGGTAACAAGAATCAATTAATTTATTGTGATACATACAATTACATAATAATTTCAAATAAGAATAGTTTTAGGATCCGTTTGGTAAAATGGATTTAGAATTACAATTATATAAATTGAATTTAAAGTTATGGTATTCTAATTCAATTCAAAATCATTTATTTGGCAAGTCAAAATTTAAACAAGATTTGGAATTGACTTTTGATTGAATAATTTTTTATTTATATGAATTATATAATTCTATATTATTTTTCTAGATATTTTGAGTTGTGTGTGCAGGTGTATGTGTTGTGTGTGTAGTGTGTGTTGTGTGTCTGTGCAGTGTGTGTATTGTGTGGGCGATGTTGTCGTGTGAGATGTGTGTTTGTTGTGTGTGTAATTTTGTGTGTCGTGTGTGCTGCGTGTGTTTTGTGTGTACAATGTGTGTGTGTGTGCAGTGTGTGTATTGCGTACAATGCGTTTGTGTGTATTGTGTGTGCGATTTTATCGTGTGTGATGTATGTTTGTTGTATGTGCGTGTGTGTAGTGTGTGCAGTGTGTGTGCGCGCGTAGTATGTGTATTAGGTGTCGTGTGTGTAGTGTGTGTATTGTGTGCAGTGTGAATTATGTGTATTGTGTGTAGTGTGTGTTTGTGTGCAGTGTGTGTAATGTGTGTTGTGTGTGAAGTGTGTATGTTCGAGAAGTACTCAATTTTATATTTATTTGGATTTCCAAATCTTTACTTTAACTATAGAATTCAAATTGTGGAATTGGGTGGATTTGGAATTGAAATTCAATTCCAAATCCAAATATTTTTATAGTACTAAACAATGGAATTGGAATTCAAAGCTCCAATTCCAAATCCAAACCTATAATTTTATAATACCAAACGAACCCTTAACTAATTTCACTAACTTTGTCCTTTAATGGTAATCGAATTAATGTACGCTTTCCTGTGCAGCTGTGCTAAATGGAGATTTCATCTTCCCCAACTCAGAAAAGGGAAAAAAGAACAAAAAAGGAAAAGAAGAAAATTAGAAAACAAACTACTCACTTCCATTAATTCTCCCAAACTCCCCACTTGGAGAAAGTGGCTAAATTTTATATCTGAAGCAGCAAAATTTAATGTCAACTTTTCTATTTTTTCGATGGAACCACCTCCCACTTTTGTCTGATTACTAATAAACTTCGATCAGTAGTTGTAAATTGTCTTTCAAAAAAATATACGTTATCCAAGACCGACCAACGTTTAATTTTTCTACACAAGTAGTAAATTACTATATAAGTTTCTCACCCTAAAATTCTCTGCTTGCTGACATATCCTTTCTGTAACAACTGATCTCAACCTTGTGAAATTAATTTGCTTTTCTACTTTAGAAGAGGAAAACAATATTATCTTAAAAGCAAAAGTTCTTGCGAACAGCCCACGGTGTCTGCGGCTGAAATTACTTATTTATACACAATTTGTGTACCATTTGGATTTTCACTATAACGCCGTCTATGAAGTTGTGTTAATTAATGCTGCCACTTATTCCAAACATCATCAATTTAAACTTAACATTAACAAAAATCCGCTGAAGTGTATATATATAAGGATTGGTTATACTACAAACTACTCTTAAGATGAGAACTTGAGAACATCGTAGTTGAAACTAATTGAACCGAATAAAATGTCCTCTCCAAGATTCGAACCTTGGTCTAAATTCATCCAACAAGGACGATGCATCCACCATAGATCTTTCTCATCCAATAGCTGAAAATGGTTTTCATGTTCTCAAGATAAGAAATGTTCTCATTTGAATCTTTCCACACACACACACATATATATAGGCGGGTTAACGTGAAAACTCAATTTTTTTGTGAAAACTAAAAATACTAAAATCATTGCGATGAACGTATAAAAGTCACTACATTCACAGTGAAATTAACTGGATTTGGAAAAAATAAAATTAAATGAAAATTTTGTTGCGTATCAGATTCAAACATTGGTGTTGCACTCATCCAGCAAAAAGATACATCCACCTTAGATTTTCTTGATCGAATAACCAAAAATGATTCTTCATTTTTATTTTAAATATAAGTTCTAATTTAAATTACTTCCTATAAAAAATATATATACGCGCGCGCTCTTCTAATCCTGCTAATTGGGAATAGAAAAATAACTGATGTTGTAATTGGTTACCTTATATCAATAAGAAATGTATAGATACCACATCTCATTTTAAGTGGTTTTGTTAGGTGGTAGTATTTGTTATAACTCAATGATTTTGGATTTGTAATATTGTGGTCAGTACAGAAGCAAGGAGACGAACGTCGGTGCATAGGCGTAGATATAAATAGCACGATGCTTCTAGGTGAAGAGGGATACAAATTAATGAACTGAAACACACGATGCAAGAATGAGACTGTGTGTAAAAGAGTATGGTAAAATATTAACTAGCACAAAAGAGTATGGTAAAATTTGAAAGAAGCTAGAGTTTATTTTGCTACAAATAACAAAGGATGTTAATTAGGTGTGAGTTCTGGTGTGTGTGTGTAATATTCGATTTAAAACATTTAAAGTACATCTTTGGTAAACTGTAGCCACTATTAAATTTATTAGACCGATTTTCAACATGGTTATAGTGTTATTTCAGATTATAGCTTTACGTAAATAAGTCCTCCTATTTTATGTAGTTGGAAAACTTGCAGATAATTTTTTAATGGCACACTTGGGCCATATGTGTCATGACCTAAATTTGTTACTCTATTCGTTCCATTAGAATAAACCTCGAGGTCCGGGCACAAATATAAAGACACGAGCAGCTTATAATTTAATAGAAGAGAAGAAATAATGTAACTTTTATGGAAAATGCATTTGTCCAAACAAATGAAGAGATAATTAATAAAGTAGGAAAGGACGACAAAATAAGTGGAGCTATAATGACATATTGTGTAAAAGATGAACTATTTGTTATGTATTGAATTTCTATTATTGATAGTGACCTATTGAGATAGAACGTCCAGATAAGATAAGTTGGTCAATTGAAATAAACAGATAGAATATTATATTGTAGGATAAATGTCCGAAAATTTTGATAAAAAAATTAACATTTAATTGAAATAATATTGAAGAATGATGGGCAAAAAGAAGCCTATTATGAATCAATGATTGATAGTATGCGTTGGCATAGCGCGGGACCATGTTGTCCATTTCAAGTTGAGTTTGATGGGCAAGTAGATAACCACGTGCTTTGATTTTATCATTTGGTCACGTTTCTGATTCCGCAACGAGCCTCTTTCTTCTTAAATATCCTCGTGCCAAATGATACATGAAAAAATTGCCGTTAAATCGTTTTATGAATCAAAATTCTTGACACAGATCAGAATTTAAATTCAATTATATCATTAATGTATTTGTATTTAATTGATATCTACTATGCTTGGCTCTAAATCTTAACCATGTTACGAATTTTGATTTTTAAAACAGTCTCACTTGTCCTCCAATTACATTAAATTAATTTGTTTGCTCAATGTGTACACATATCAAAATTAATGATAATATAATAAGTAAGATGTATTGCACACAATAGGGGGATGATACAATGAAAATTTGGTTTGTATATATAGGGATTTTTTGGTACGGGCAATTATGATGTATAATATATTCATTTATAACACTATAATATTTTATTTGCTACGAAATGCACGATCCTTTTTAAATTAAAAATCCATAAATATTATGTTAATTTGTAGGATTTTGCATATACCACCCCTCACGTGTTATAATTAATACAAATTCTAATTATGACAAATATTAAATATATTTAAATTTAATACATTTCACTAAGCAATGGATTACATATTGCAAATATTACATTTCCTAGCGTTAAGACGAATAGAATTATAGAAGATCTAGATAAATATCAAGCATTTTAAGAATGCGGCCGCCCACATTTTTCTAATAAGATTAGGTCAAAATAATCCGAATATACTACAAACATAAAACCAAAATACATCACGTAAAATGCTAAAATTGCTAGTAATATCGAATGTCAATGTTATATTAAAAATAAAATGCTATTTAAAGAAAAACATAATTTTATATATCAACACAAAATAACATATAGAAAATATAATGCTGATTGTTTGGAGGGATCCTACTTGTTGATTAATTTGTACTTAACATTGTAGCATAGAAATGTTACATGATATAGGTCGCTTTTGAAGTGGGGGCACCTTTTTTTTTTTTTTTTTCATTAGTCAAGTTCAAATAAAAGTATAAAAAAAGGTAAAGAAATTATAGGTCGGCGCAAACGATTCTTGAAGCTTCATCGGTTTCGGACCTTGTCCCTGGTTAATTAGGGCTTACACCTCTTTTCAATTTACTCATTTGTAATCTAGTAAATTAAGTTAACAGGTGCAAAGTAAAATATAAATGTATGTTTTCCTTGAACGTATATACGTGGAAGTTTTTGTATCATTTTGGAAAAAAATAATTTTAGGAAACTGTTATATTCTAAACTAAAGCGTTGAATAATGAACCATTTATCATTATTTATTTTCTTTTACAATTTTAGTGGGAGAAAATTGCCATCAAACCCTCCAATCAAACGCTGTCCACTCTTGCCAAACAAAAATGTGACATGAAAAAGTCAAAAAATAAATATTAAAATGGTTACTCTAATCCTATTCGTCAAACCTTACGTGCTTAGGTCTTGACCAGAAAAACGAGAAAAAGGTAATCATAAGAAATAATATAAATATATGCACTTTAGAATACAGATTGTTCGGGTTTATTTGGACATATTTTAGGTTCTATGTAATTATATAATAAGTCAGAATATTAAAATTTTGAGTTGCGCAAAAAGTGTTATTCAGTGATATTCTTCGCTGCAAATAAGTTTCGGCCAATTAAAAGAAGCCATATATAAATCTCGATAGTACAAGGCCGTGATAAAGGTTTGGTCCGTTTTGACCATCTCCTAATATCTTTTGGAAAAAATGTTAGCCGAAATTTTATATGGCATGTCTGAAATTTTTATTGTGTTAAAGTAAATGTGGTATAAGGTGATAAGTGAAGCTTATCTGATTCATTTCTTATACCTCAGCAAATATATCTTTAAAAAATTAATATATGATATGACATCAAATACTTATAAACTAGGATAAATTTGTTCATAATATTACGTTGATAGAACGTACATAAATATAATTGATCGAGGCGAGGGTAGTATAAATTTTCTCTATTTGTTGCTTTGTTTTGGTTCCTTGCGTTGTTTGCTTCGGTTTTGGTCGCTGTCTTGGTGTTCCGGGTCTGATTTGGGAGGTCTCGGCTTTTGTTTTCCAGTTCTGGATTGTTGTCTCTTGTGTTGGTGTCGGTCGTTTGCTTTTGTGAACAACCCTTTTGCTGCTGCTGGACTGGTGTTGTTGCTCACCATCTCTGGATGGTTTGAGCCTTTTGTTTCATTAAAATAAAAAATAAAATAAAATAAGTAAACAATATAACCGAATTAAATACAATATGTAATGCATAGTAATTAACATTCAAATCCTACTAAACATTAGCACCAAAGTCCTCTCATGATTTTCTCTCTAAATAAGAGAAAATTCTCAAGTTCCTCATTTAATTTTCATTCAATTCCTAAGTCATAGACACATTAGGAAAATATAAAGACATTCACTATCTCAGATGAATCAAATGAACAATAAATTTGAGCAAAAGATAAGAACTAAAGCAATGGATTAAACATAGAAAATTTCAACAATTCTATTTCATCCTACTACATATTAGGAGCAATGTGATAGAATTAGCCAAGCATTCTAATGTAAACTACACCAAAGAAAACAAAAACCGTAGACATTGTGACGTTCGATTTTTGTTGCTCCGTAACTGAATCCCCCCTCTCTTTAATTCTAATTTCGCGTAACTGCCATTGCGCCACAGACCGTGTGTGAAAGTCTTTGTACCACACAGTCCATGTATAAATCACGGGCTCGCCACGCAATTCCGCCAAATTGCAAATGGACCGTGTGTGAATGTCCTCGTACCACATGATCCGTGTGGGACTCTCGGGGCTGAGAGAATGACACCAAAAATGGCACACGGACTTTGTGTGAAAAGAGTGGTTCCACACGGGCCATGTGTCACGACGGAAATCTAGCACTATTTTTGGAAAAATCGCCAAAAATCCATACGTGCTCGGAATGACCTGAAATTTTGACACAATCTTTCCAACATCTTAAATTAGCTTCACACAAAATTCCAACATCTTTGTATGAGCAGCTGGACTGGAGGTCGAAATCTGGATTGAGATGACTCATTTCTTGCTTCCCATTTCGTCTCTTCTTCATTTTAAACCTCATTTCACCCCAAACGACTTCCTAATGATGAAAATAACTGAAAGTAAGTAGATAATCAAATAAAAATGCATGAAACCTTAGAGGAAAAATTATATTATTTGATTGGCATCAAATATATTCCTAATCAAATAATGATCTTCAACTACTACTCATGATGCGATAAAAACTACTTTAAATGATAAAAGAGTAACATTTAAATGATAAAAGAGTAGGAATCTCTTCCTTTGATTTGGTCTCACATGATTGTAACTGAAATAAAATGAGCCCTTAATTCAGTCGATCGAGATTATACAATAATTGTAATGGTGTCATTTGTACGTGAGTTCATACTGGAAAGTTCATATACATACACAATAGTATTTTTCGTTATTAGTGGAATACAATTCACTTGTATGCTGTATATATAAATTCTATCACACAATTTCTTCTTTCTTTTTAAGGGTAATTTGATCATACAATTTGATGAAGAAGTGATGGATATCACTTAAATCTCAAGAACGGTCCCACCGCTCCGAACAAACAAACGTAAAGTTATTATGTATGGATCATATATATATATATGTGTGTGTGCAAGTGAATGTAGTTGTGACAAATAATTATGTCAATAATGAAAAGAAAAAGGGAAATACAGATACCCTTTTCCAATTCTAGTACTAAAATCCAAAATTCCCCAGGTCAATATTCATTGATTTGTGACTGACATTCAAGGATGGACGGAGTGACAGATGAGTTTTAAGCACGTTTACAACTTTATATAAATTAAAATGAAAAACAAGAAAACATATGTTAACATAAAAAAGCTATAACCAATCATTTAAAGTAAACCCTTCGTTTTGTACATTAGTAGCACATTTTTATTTTAAATTTCGGCGCCCTATCGTCAAACAGTTTGGTACTTGGCCAATTAATTGGAGTTTCAAAAGCAAGAGCTTCCATATGATATGATCATTTTGTAATAAAGTCCCAGAAAGAGAGGCTACACTTTGTCGACATCTTTACTTATATTCAAACACAAAATGCTACTACTATTTTTGGGTCGGTTTGGATTCTTCATTTGCAGTCACCGATTTCATATTCTCCAACTCTACAATCTTTTCTTTGAAAGCTATTTTTCATCTATAAATCTTGACTCTCATGACTAATAACTTAGGCCAAAACTAAGTAAGATAATTATGATAAATTTGTTGGATTTCGGGACGGTAAGAATCTGCAGGTTGAACGCGATTTTTTTATATCTGAAAACCAATATTAACTTAGTATGTTAATTAATCATGTTTTAGTTGCATATATATTATATACTAGTCCCCCTTGAGATCGGTTATAGGCTTATTGTTATAACAAGGGAAATTAAAAATTCAAACCGTCAAACTTTTAATATATAATTACATTCTAGGGTTTGATTTTTTGTGACGAAAATTATATGTGGCATGTCGGAAGCTAAACTAAATTTCAATGAAATAAATAAATATGATTTGGCAACAAATGGTGTTGTTTTGATGCCAAAAATAAGTTGGCACCAAGCCCTTAAAAGCGATCTTGATGTTAAAATGATATCGTTTTGATGTCTACTGATCATTTTAAATTTCTTTTGTTAAATTTCTTTTGATGTCCGATGTATCACGTAAGATTTCGGTCTTCCAAAATCAGATTTCAGGATATAATTGTTAAAACTTTGATAGTCGAGACATTTAATTATTTTGTCCTTTTCGGATTGGGACTTAATTGTGAGAAGATCAATAGTTTGTAATCTTAAAAATTTAAATTAACCTTTTTTAAATTGCAAAATATCTCAAAAAACTCCAGCTAGCAGGCGAGTGTTTCATTTTATTTTTACTTGCACCACAAAATTGCAACAATTAAGACTTTACAAAGAATAAAATTTAAGCTAAGTGTTTATCTTTCTTCATTCTTATCCATCATGATATCATGATATAATTGAATCACAAACATGTGGTGCTGGTTGGCTTGGAAGAGGAGAGAGAAGATGGACGACTCCAGAAGCTTAGCTAGTGCCTTAGTTCAACGCCAAAGTAGATAATGTCTTACTTTTATTTTGAAGTGGATCGTCATTGAATTTTTTTATATTTGATATTGTAAATGTGATAGATATTTAAGCACGTTCTTGAGTAATCATAACAAAAAACAAGGCATGCTTTGACCGATTGATTATTATGTTCTTCCAAACAAATCATGTACTTATATATGCTTACAACAATTCAAACCCTTCAATCATTAACAGCTACTACGATGATTATCTCAACAAAAGAGGATAGAATCAATTGATACTACATTTGTACAAGCATATATGACTCCGTTTGGAAATATGTATCAAGATACTAGCTAGGTATGAATCTTTCAAATGATACAAAAAAGTATTGAATGTAATAGTCCTCTTGGGGATGATTTACTCATGGAATGGATATTCTTGAGGTTTAACATCTCAAGTTTAAATCCACCAACGCATGCTACGTCCGCATCTGATGTTTATCTCTCTTGTGTGTTATGCAAGTTATTCTATAAAAGCGAGATTTATCTTATACGCATCTCGAATATCAGCGGTAAGATGTCCTCGAGACACGCACGCACACATGCACACATATATATATATATATATATAGGATGTAATATAAGAGAAACTTGAATTACAAAATGATTCATAACAATGAACACTAACTTCTCGAGAACGAGTGACACTACTGAGAAATGGAATATAAAAATTAAGGTCACACTTTCACGATTCTCTCGAAACTACACTAATCAGAAGCAAGGAGACTCTGAGGATGTTGATTAAGTTACATGCAGTTTCCTAAAACATGGTCATCAGACATCAACCTCCAATGTATGTTGTGTTTTAAATAATAGTAATTAGAATACTTACTATGTTTCATGTTCTTAATCAATAGTAAACGCTTATTTATATTTGTATTAATTGACAATGCTGTCTAGCTAAAGGCAAGCAAATTAATTAATATATGTGGACCAGACTAGACCGATTTCTCTACTATTAATTAAGTCGTTCAAAAGTGGACCACGATCGATTTGAGAGGAATGACTTTTCTAGCTAGGGTGTTGCTAAGTGTTTGATCCTCATGAAATTAAGGACCACTGTAGTTTTTTATTTTCATAGATTAACCAATATTTGTTCAAGTTTTATTCGAGCACAATTTCCCTAATATGCCAAATAAAATTTAAAATATAATTGTTCGTTTGATAATATCAAAAGTTGTATGCGCGGCTACAACTTTCATCACAACTAATTAAAGGAAACACAAATTACTTCTTACATATTTATATATTTGCGTCGCTAATCCTTCACAAAATATTCCCTCTCAAAAAGAAAAGAAAAAATTCATTCACAAAAAAAAAATATTTCTTTACTTATTTTTATATACACGGTCAACATTTTTAGAAGATGTGGTCACAAGTTTGTCGGAAATTGACTACACAAACTAAATTCATCAGTACTATTGTGGTAGCAATAATATTAATAGACATATTTTCCCATTAAAAAAAACGACTCTTTTTGGTAAGCAATTGTCAACATGCCCAATGGGCCAAATGGAATTTGTTCGAGGTGTCTAGAGCAATATATTCAAAAATAATTAAATATTTTCAAATAGTGTGAGCCGTTGTTATGTCGGTCAAATAGTAACCAACAAATAAATAAATAACTTCCTAGATCGTACTATATTATATAAGGCTTTATTGTTTTAAAACATTGCAATTTTTGGACAAATTCATGTTCGGCACTAGTTTTAAATTTTCACGCGAGTGATGCTAAACGGATCAATCCGGATGGAAATTCAATGATATATGATAAATGTATGCATAACATATGGGTCCATAAATTCCCTCCTTTCTTACAAATCCAACTCGTAATTTTAATATAAGATAAAAACTTGTATAAGCTCTCACTCGTCATAGACTTGAAGAAAAGTGATTGTGCTTTTTTTGAGAAATTAGAAAAGTGATTGTTTTTATAAATTACGTGATAGTGTTTTTAGGAAAATAAAAATAATAGTTTAAAAATGACAATTCTTATGATTAAAAGTGATAATTCTTATATTAAAGAAATATTATTTTGAATAAAAATGATAGTTACTGTATATAAAAGTAACAATGTTTCACCATAAAAGAAAGTAATAATATTTCAAATAAAAAGTGATATTTCTTGTAATTAAAAGTGACAATTACAAAAGTAATTCGTTTTTTGTAAAGGTAATAGTATTGATGATTAAAAGTAACTATTTTTTAAAAAATGGGTCTGGTTTGGACCCGAAGTAGACCCACATGCACCATTACCGCACGCAGGAGTGAGTCCCTTAATGTAATATATAAATACATATATAATGTACATAAAGTATAAGAAATTCATAAATATTTACGAACTTAGAAATGAATTTGACTTTTTCCCACAATTACTTTGAACGGTATGTGTCAGATTTTCCTATACGATTTTACCGATCGATTGAACTGCAACTCAAGGTTTTGTGCTCATTAACTAATTAAGCATGCATACGTATTCTTGAGTATATGGGTGGAAAGAGAAAACTTGATTGCGTGAGAATGGACTAGCATATTGATTAACATACAGGAGTTATGAGGGAGAAAGCGGAAACCATGCTGCTGCTGCCATCTATTTGTTTGAGGATGTTGCAAAAAAACCAAATTCAAAAGTGCAAACACACAAATCGATAATTTTATATATATAAATTTGATTTGATGAATATTATAGATAAATTTGATATTATTGGAGGATGATTAAATAAGCAATTCAACTTTGGGTACTAAATAATCATCCAATCAGATTATTAGAGTGCGGACCGAGTTACCCATTATGAGCCAAATCATACAAACCAAACATTTTATTAAATTAGATTATTTATTAATCATACTTTGTCACTCAAACCAAAAATCCCCTTGTAAAATCCATGTACAATTTCATAAACATTGCACATGCAATGAATTAAGTATTTAAAATCAATTAGCAACATGGGGGGTGCTTTCTAAGCTATTAACATCTTTAAAACAGTTTATGAGGTGTTTTTTAAATAAGTACAGTTTAGTATTGATTACTACTCTTGCATTGTTCCTTTGGGACATCTAAACATTGAAACTAGTGTGAGTAAAAAATGAGATCAAGTGTTCCCCTACCTCTACCTGTAAATAAATCGATCAATAAATAAAATACTCTCTCGTTGAACCGCTGTAATGTGCATTCTATATTTGAATAGCTGCATCAAACATATTTTCTTAATTCAATAATGTCTTCGACATAGAATACTAGTTACATTTTTTTTAAAGGGACAGAGGAAATTTACATTAGGAAAGCATTTATTTAGGGTGATGGTTTACAACGAATGACTGAATATTTGAAGAATAGTGAGCTGTTTGTCAAGAAAAAGAAAAACATCAACCCACTCCCTACTAGCTCTGTATAACCAACTCGTTCGATATTTTTGTTACAAAAGATAGCAAATAGTACTTTCACCAATACTAGTGACTAGGCCAAACTACATATCAGAACCAAATGATTAACATGAAGAGATAGCATGGAAGTAGATAAAATTGTGGATCCCCTGCTACGCAAAGCACCAAGCAGAGGCAAAACACCAACACAAAACACCGTTTTACTTGTGCAGATAAAATTGTTTGAGATGGTCCTCATCACCCGGTGCTATGGAGAAGTGCAGAGCAGGGGGATCCAAATCCACCCGTACCTTACATGACAAAAGTTCGAAAGAGCCATATGGAGGCATTTGAAGTTTGAAGATAAGTCTACTCATAATTCCCCAGCCCCATCTCAGGGAGACAAACTTTCTTAGAATCATGCCACAACAGTACAAAATGCAGTGCAGAAGAAAAGACTTTATAGTAGGGTTTTTTCAAAAACATTAACAACACAATGATGCGGTTCAAAATATTTCTACAGAGTTGAAAAGTAATTAACGCCTCAACTTAATAACGCTAGAGCCTAGGCATTCGCACCTCTTAAGCGAGCAATCAACTCGTCCTGCAATTAAAATGGAGTATATAGAACAATGTCAAGTATGAATCCGTGAATCAAATTGAGGATAGTGCAACGGTCATCCTAGAAAGGAGGTTTATCGACATCAGAAAACTTGCCTTTCTCCCTGTCGCTGAAAGGCCTTTATCCCTAAGCAGAGCACGAAGTTTATCTACTGTCAAGCTCTGCAGTTCTGTACGATCATCCAAAGATAGTTGGACTAGTGTGAGTTTCATCATGAGAAAATGATACACTAAAGTAATAAGCAAAAGTTACCCTAGTTTCTTATTTACAGATATACTGCATATGCACAGAAAATATATTAAAGGGGCCTCCAGAAAGAGAGCCATATTGCTTTTCACTCTTATTTCATAGTTATTGCACAAACATAGAGATTCCAGAGATGATAAAAGATAGTTCAAGAGATAAATCAAAGGAGTGAAGAATCCTAGAATGTTCCATAACAGGATAACACAGGGTTGCCATTACCTGACCAAGTCAGCATCCCCACTAACCATTAGACACTAATATCTACATTCTGTTCTCAAGCACTACTTGAAAGACAAACAACCCAGTTCATAGGAACTTCAAAGTGACTTCTCTCATTAATTTTAACCAATCTTATATTCCCTTAGTATCTCATATAAAAAGTTCAGAGAAATCAAGATGTTGTCAATGAGTAAAGTGATTTTCCTGCAGCTGAGACCAACACAACTCTTATACAGTTACAACGCTAACTTCATTTGATGAATAGGCACGAGAGGACGATATCATGCAACATTTCACAAACATGCAGCTTGCAGATAGTTTTTCTAGCATTAGTATGTCCTTACAGTTATTGTAGTTCTTCATTTGTTCAATGATAAAATGTAAAACAACTTAAGATGCACTCGCCTTGAGAAGAACCGTGCTGAGTGCTAGACATCGCTTTCTTTCCAGCAGCTTTACCATCCAAAGATTTCTCAGCAGCCCTGGAAAGTGACATTTTGATGGAATATGAAGCCATATAATTAGGAAAGGATGGATATAATTGTGGATTCATTACCTTTTCCTTGAGCCCTGGCTTGAAGCAGCACTTTTCCCATCTTTTGAACCTGAATCACCCTTTTGTTTCATAAGCGTAAGAGATCTGATCAATATATTCGTCTGATTTGTTCTTATAACCTGGTCATCTGGTTAAAAAACAGATGAGATAATAATGTTTATTGTGACAAGAAGCAAACTTGATTAAGAAAGATGAGACGACAGATAAAACTGAAAAACAAGAACCAAGTTACGCAAGCTTCAAGGAGAAAACCATAGCTTTATATTAAAGAATAAAGAGAACGGTAGAAAAGATAACTTAGAACTTAGTTTCAATAATGATCACTACCAAGCAGATGGAGGTGGGCTACATCTTCTAAATTGATTCACTTCCTTAGGAGGCATGCAAAAATCTCCAATGCCTTATTAGACCCTTGCAAATTGGTGAAGGAAACAATGTTCATAATATTTTGAACAGACGATTTTCTTCATTTTGGTTAAAGCATGACCAATTTAATGATTTTGCATCATACTCAGCTACTATTAAAGAGCAATATAGCCCATCCTGCTACTTGCAGAGCTTCAGATATATTAATTCTCCAAGTCGTGTGATCTTTCTACGTGCGATCACTTAATCCAATATCCTAGATCTAGAATGTCTAACTGCCATTTAACAACATCTTAAAAATCTATATAATGTTCAATAAGGAAAATGAAATGGAGCTTCATCTGTTGTTCATGTTCTTCTTCACTTTCCATCATTTCATACACTCAAAAGAGATGGTAAGATGTTAATAGCATGATTATCACAGAAAAGAATACTCATAAATTGACTGAAGAAGATTAAGGCTGAAGATTAATGACTCTGAAACAAACAAACAAACAAAATCCTTGGATCATAGATGAATCCAGTGTTAAAGACAAGATCAGTGCTGTTTTCCATGTGCATATCAGGGTAAAACCAATCTTCACATACTTTTTTCTTTTTCAAAGTCTAAAGGCTAATAAAGAGAACTGCATAACAGTACCTGGAGGTGATGTATCACGATGGCAAATGTAAACACGTGTCCCTCCCTGCATGAATTGTAAGAATGTAAAACCTTGAATACAGATGAAGAACTGAAATAAATATCAACATCTTGAGGAGATAAAAGTGACAATCATAATGCACAGCTCTTCTCTTTCTTTGGATGACATACTTAACTAGACATTAAAAAGACAGAAAACCAGGACAAAAATTTGTGCTGTTATTACATCCAGCATATCACAAATGTGAGATCCAATCCAATTGATCTATGGTTCTCCCAGAGAGTGCTTTCAATTGTGAATCCTATAAATATTCTCCATCACATTTCCATGATTACTCAAGAGACCTATAAATCAACCTTTACAAGACATCCAAATATGCATTGGCATCCTAGAAATAACCTTTTACTTTAAGCACTATATTCCGGTCATCACCTCAAATCACGCACTAACCAACCTCAAGACCACGTTTTCACATCAAATGGAAACTAACCATTTACTTAGCAACATGTTTCCTTCACCTGACGAGAATCCTATGCATTAATCTTCGAAGATGCCTGAAACACCTTGCACTTGTATCAATCAAGAAGAAATTGTCTTGCTCAATGTGAAATGTACATGAGGGAAGAAATGAAGAGTTCAGCACCAATTAAGTAGCATGCAGGAACTCTAAATTATGGTACCCGAGCAATAAAGGTCTAGTGATGATTAAGTTAAGACCAACCCACATAAACCTGTTCTCCATCAATTCCTTTCATTTCACTCCTAGTGAATTCCGACTAAACCGAGAACGTTGCAAACCCTATATTTACTAAATCTCCATAAATGTACTAAAATTCATGAAAAAGTGGGGAAAACTATCTTTAATCACAGTAAAAAACCTCGAACTGGCAAAAAAGAAGAACCCTAGAAAAATTATATGAATAGAAGCTATTGATTTCACTAACATTGTATAAGGAAATAAACAGTTGGATTCACATTGAAGTAGCAGCATATATTCGATTGGGTTGTTATATCATAAAACAAAAACAATTATAGGGAAACGAATAATCAGAAGGTTTAGGGGATGAGAAACTTGCCAGGTTAGAGGAGAGAACGGTCGAGGAGAAGTTGCCGCGAGAGGGGAGGTTGGCAAGGAACTTGGAAGCGCCGCCGCAGCCACCGCCACCGCCGCCATCTGAGGTAGCCGGAGTGTTGCTCAATTCAGACGGCGAGGACGCGGAGCAGCCACCATCCATGATGCCCATATAATGTAATATGTATAAATGCAAAAAAATTAGGGCCAGAGGTAGTCAAACCAATTTTAGTTGCACCTTTTCTTGCACTTATATATAGGTACATTTATGTCTGGTAGGGCAATCACAACGCCGACGGTGTAGTCCGTCCCACCGGGACGAGACACCCGTGAGACGCGATGTGGGTGCCTTCATGGAACGAGGAGCTCGCGACGGAGGGAAAAGGGGTGGGCTAGCCCGGCACATGCCCCCGCAGCCAGTCAGTGGCGTGCACTGCGCTCACTCACTGGATCTGCGAGTGGGCGTTAGGTGTGCAAATTCGGGTTCGGGTAAACGAGAAAACCCGATATCCACCCGATACCCGTCGGATATCGGGTACCCGATACCTGAGAAATTGGGTTCGGGTAGTATTTCGGGTATTTAGTGTCTTGTAAATTCGGGTATCGGGATACTATCGGGTAGCGGGTATACCCGATACCCGGTCAAACACCCGGTCAATTTTATTTTTTTTCTAATTCGGAATTTCCAATTGAAATTTGCTTCCTTAATTATTTGTACTATCAGTGACTTCGATTAACGGCTGAACTTTGTAAATTAGCCATGATTTATTAATTAATGACTTTGATTTCTTAGTTAATATTTTTTGCTTTCTTAATTATTTGTATTAACTGTCGCTAATTAATGACTGAACTTTGTAAGTTAGTCATGATCTATTAATTAATAAATTAAATAATAACTTTAATTAATTTATGATTTAATTTAATTACAAAACTTGATTAATTACTTATTGATAAAATTAAAATCATAAATTGTTTGTTACTCAAATGTGCAATACCTAGCCATTAAACTTATATCCCAAAGTTACATAAGAAAGGGATGTATGCATGAATTATTAAGAAAAATTAGAAAGCAAAGATTAATATTATACATCACAAATCACAATTTACAAATTAAAGACACAATTTTTTTTTTAAAAAAAAAACCAACAAACAAACGGGTAGTCGGGTACCCGATTTCTCGGGTACGGGTACCCGACTAGGGTAATCGGGTACCCGATAATATTCTCAGGGCGGGTATCAGGTATTGTGCGAGATGATTTTTCGGGTCGGGTACCCGATATTACCCGAATTTGCGCCCCTAGTGGGCGACGACGTGGCAGCCAGTTAATATATTTATTTTAAATTTGAAAAAATCGAATTAAAAAATATATATTCCCCAACAATTATGACATTTTTTTAATGATCTCAATCTCTTCTATCCCCTATAAATACTCTCATCCCCTACTTCATTTTTCACACTCATTCTTTTCTATCTCAACATCATTTCTTCACTCACATATTAATTTTTCAAAAGCAACCATGACCGGCGACAACTAGCAAAACCAATGGCGAGATTGGTTCCTTTGTGAGAACTACGGTCCAAACACTCTGGGTTTCGCTCAATTGTCAACGCAACCTACGTCGACACCCCAAGAGGCATTACCCCCACGAGCTCCCACCTAGGCGTTGTACGACATCCAAATCTCCGACGAGCTGATATCCCGCAATGTACGAGCAATGTGCACCGTCGAACAGACGAAGTAGATCTTCGAGGCGTACGTTGACACAAGTGAAGATCCAATCGTCGAAAACAACCAAAAAGCCTTAGCTTGTTGGGAGAGAGTTGACGCTGCATACAATGCACGCCACCCAAAAGGCACCCCGACGCGCATGCAGAAGAAGCTTCGGTCTCATTTCAACCAAGTGAACCTGTAAATCTCAAAGTTTTGCACAATCTACAACAACTTGGAGAAAGAATAGCCAATCGGAGCAAGCGAGGTAGTTATTCTGAAATCCGCAATGCAAGTTTACTTAGACGACATCGGAAGACCGTTCAAGTATGTCGTCATTTGGGAGAGGGTCCGGAATATCGACAAGTGGACGAGTGGAATAGATTTGGGTCCAAGCACACGATGCATACCTTGAGTGGTCATTACTTAATAAACGGCAGCGAAGAATCCGCGGGGGAGGCGAGGGGGGAGCTTCCAACCGAGTCGGGCCCGACTGGTCGAAACGAAGACAACTAAGAGAAAGGGGAAATGGCCAACCTCGAGCAGTGCGGCTCAACCAACACCGCTGGATCATGAGACGTTGAGGGAGGCCAACAGAGGCGTCATGTGCAACGTGCTTATGAAAGCATAGCAAGGACACAATTACTATGTCACTTCAACAATTGGAGCTGCATTGGAGAATGATCAATAATGTCCAAAAGGATTTGGGCATTCTACCGTAGGATTTTAGTATTTTTTCTATTTTTTATTATGTAATATTATGATTTTAATTATGTGATTTTCGTTTTTTAATTATATAATCTTAGAATTTTAATCGTGTAATTTTCAATTTTTAATTATGTAATATTATGATTTTTATTATGTAATTTTTCTTATTTTAATGAAATTGGCATAATTTATTAAATCAAAAATTTAATTTAATTAGAATATATAATAAATATAAGGAGTCCATTAGAATGGATGGTGAAAAGATACAGATGTGGGTGTTGTGGACGACCAAAAATTATTATTGTGGATGACCTTATATATAATTATAATTTTTGTATATAATAATTAATAATACTTTCTGATATGTACAATTAAATTTTATAATAAAATTTTATTTGATAAGTAATAACGATACATGCCATTGATTGTAACTAATTGATTATAAATGATAGATGCAAGCTCGGAGTGAATTTTTTTGCACCAATTATCGATTCGAATTCATGCCGGCCGCCTCATGCTTAATCCACATTCCCTTTTTGACAAATCAATATGTTTTAGTTTCTACAGTTGAATTTTTGCTTTCCTATCGACCATGATAGATATGTTCCGAAAAAGGCAAAAGCCCTCACTTCATTGTGTGACTAGAGAAAGTTAATATCAAAATTTCATGGGATCGACCTATATACTTGCCACCGTTTATGAATAATAAATTCATTTTCTGAATGCAAAAACGATGTCGTGTTGTCTTCAACATTATTTAGATATATAGGCTTGCATCATATTTACAATTATTTTGAGAGGCGATGATCTAATTTGAAGAGTTCAAAAATAACAAATATTTTGGAAGTTGATCCAAAAATTCGCAACTTCAAGTCTGTAATTAACTTTCTTTTTGAAAATATATTATGTTTTCATCCATAAATCGTGAACAATGAATAATCTGTAAAATCTCCCCCTCAAAAAGAAAGAAAGAAAAAAAAAAAGCAGTAAAATCTCATGAAACTGTATTTATAAGAAAATCTGAAATAAAACTCTATCATAAAATTCAACAAGTATATTTTTTGGGAAGCAGTATTTCAAATGGTTCGTTGAAGTAAGTAACCAACAAACATAATTGGCGGACAGTTCGAAGCTAAACTCTTAGAGAGAGTCCTTCATTTACAACCCAGATCGCATCGTCAAATCTCATTTCGATTGGTTGCATTCTATCAGAATCGATTCATTTCCTCTCGAATTCTTCACCACCTATGGACATCTCCCTGCCGCTGGATCAAATCCAGAGCAGCTACAAATTCGCATGCTCACTGATAAACCCCACTGTTTTCAAACAAAAATTCAGATTTTCTGACGATTTTTCACTCGGTAGGAGAAGATGCAGAGGCCCTATTGCCAAGTTTAGGTGTTCTTTGTTAGACCAAGGATTAAGGCCTCGACCGATGCCAAAACCTCGCCAAAAGGAGGAAAAGAATCTGAAGGAAAATGGATATTTGGAGGAAAGGAAATTGGAGAAATCGAATTCGGCTTTAGGGGTCTGTGGGCAGATTGAGAAATTGGTTTTGTGCAAAAGGTATAATGAGGCTCTAGAAATGTTTGAAATTGTGGAATGTGATGGCGACGTTGATGTTAGCGTTGATACTTACGATGCGCTGATGGGTGCTTGCATTGCATCGAGATCGATTCGAGGCGTGAAGAGGGTATTCAATCACATGCGGAACTGCGAGGTGGATTTGGATTTGTATATGATGA